>ML374075.1:13935-189936 GCA_005239525.1 Nicotiana knightiana | reverse complement strand
GACCACGGGATGCATATGAATTCTTTGTGAGAGTGAGTGAATTTGTTCAATTGTGCGATGTCCGTAAATTATGTTCAAAAGCATATTTGAATGTGTGGACTAGTTATATTCACTCTTTTGTTGTTGGTGAGGGCACATGATCTCATGAACGATTGGTAATTTTGTAACTTTCTTGTTGGGTAGGTGCGTGAATTGAGAGGGCTTAGTGGTTGCAAGTTGACTCTTGAGGTTGGGTGGTTGCGATTAGGTTGTTGGTATGATTGATTAAATTGTTATACTTGGGCATGTTTAAAGAATGGAAGAATGTGAAATTTTGTATGTTCATACTTGATTGCCAGTATCGATCATAGTTAAGGGGTAATGTGTGTGATCGAAAAGTAAAATACTCCTTGATAATGAACTTGGTACGTGTTGAAGGTTAGTATATTGTCCCATTGCTCGAGGACGAGCAAGACTCTAAGTGTGGGGTGTTGATGCGTGGCTAGAATTCATGGTTTAAAGCATTATGTACCTTACATTTTATGTGCGTTAATGATAAAAATACACGCCGTATGTGCATAATGGAGTCTATTTCATGTGTAGGTGAATTGGAGATGGAAGTCAAGCTAAATGGATGCATAAACGTCAAAAAATACGCTCAAGAGTCGAAAAGGAATGACCCGAGCTATAGCCGGGCGTTTGAGCCATAAAGCCTAGTCATACCTGGCTATAGCTAGGCGTTAGATCCCTAACGCCAGGCCTGGCCTGGCTATAGTTGGGCGTTTGGGGCTTAACGCCTGGGGTCCCTGGTCCGATCCAATCTGAGTTATAATAGTTTTAAGTGTTTCCCGGTTTGAATAGAAGTCTCCTACACGTTTAGGATTTGTCTCAAACATATAAATAGACCCAAAAACACAACTTTGAGGGAGATTTTGACGTGGAGAGAGATTTGACGTGGAGGAGCACACACCACGCTTGAAGGAGGCTTCGACCTAGTTTTTCTTCTCTTCTATTCCTTTAATTTCATAGTTTATTAGTTCTAGAGTTTTGGGTGCTACATGAACGTTGTAGTTTGAAGCTTGAATTGTTCTTATTGNTTTATTCAATCTTGCGCTTAATTATTTAATTGCTTGATCACCAATTGAATACTATCTACGAATCTAGGATTGAACTCGGGAGAGGGAATTCAAGATTGCATATAAGATTGGGTAGAGCAAGATCTTAACCCTTCAGGGGAGCGGATTTGCGGTTAGGATAGGAATATACCTAATCGCCTTGCTTGGTTATTATACGGGAATTATTAATGCGTTCTTGTTAATCCTAGTTTCATAGGAATATAGGCGTTAAGTTAGCTTGAATAGACGAGTTGTACTTCGGGAGAAGGCTACGAGCAATATTAACCTCGTCAATCAATATACCAGATAAATTAATTAGACGATATAAGTGGAAAACTCAACAGGATTGTTTGCTAACCCATAGCTCTAGAATATCGGCTCTTATTGAATTCGTATCTAAAATCTCGCCAATTATTTATTTAATTTCATAGTTTACTATTCTAGATTAATTTTAGTTAAATATTCATACTTTAGTGTTCGCTTGAATAGATTAATTGTTTGAGTTTAATTTAGTTGATAGTTAATCACAAGTCACTGTGGGTACGATATCTAGACTTACAATCCTATATTACTTGTCGATCACGTATACTTGCATGTGTGTTTGGGAACAACATGTGTATGTTTGGTTTAGAGCCCCGAGGGCTCGGGTGAGTTTCAAATAGGTTTGGGTTGTGTTGCGCTGGTTCTTTCTTATGCTTCGACGTTGTTTTTTCAAGCATAAATGATATCGTATTAAACAAATGAGCTCCGATTTCTGCTTTGAATGAAGTATTAGATCCGTATCATAATTACGGACCCGTAGCAAAAAGAATTATCGAATTTAGACATCGTATGAGGATTTTATGATCATTTTACTAAGGTTGCCAGATTTTTCAGGTTAATTACGAAATTACCACTCACGGCGTATTAAAAATCTACACTATTTGCAAACCTACATATCTCCTTCATTATAAGGTCAAATGGAGTGATTCAAAAGCCTAAATTGACTAGAATTTCACAAGAAATCCATTGGAGGCATAAAAATCGAGTTTCGGGGTCGTTTGGCATGCGAAACGAGAAAGAATAGCTGGTAGAAAAATATATATAAAACATGCAGACTTCTTCTTCAAATTTTCGAACCCCACAGCCCTAGAAACGAATTTATTCACCAAATATCATCCCCAAGTAATAGATATTCAATTCTAAACTTTCTTTCAATTACTCATTATTTTTCATCACTTTTAAATCAAAAACTAAGAATTTTCATGGTAAAAATTGAGGGTTTGGTAGAATTAGAGAATTTTATAAAAATCGAATCTTTACCTCGAATTGAGGTCGGATTTCGAAACTAATTGTATATTTGGGTTCGTGAGTGAATGGGTAAACGTAATTTGATCCGAACCCCAAGTTTAGAGCAAGCGGGCCGGGGGTAAGGTTTTTACTTTTTTAAAGAAAACTTAGGAAAAATTATAATTTTCAGTAAAGTTAGTTCATTTAGCATGNTTTTTTAGAAAACTTAGGAAAAATTATAATTTTCAGTAAAGTTAGTTCCTTTAGCATTAATTAATGATATTAAGTTAATTATGGTTAGATTCGAGTGTATTGGAGGTGAATTCAAAGGAAAAAGCCATAATTGAGCAGTGAGTGGCCTACGAATTTGAGGTAAGTGTTTGGTCTAACTTTGACTTGAGGGAATATGAGTCCCCACTTGTTTTCTATGTGAAATGCATGTGTGTGGTGTATAGGTGAGGTGACGAGTATCTATGCACCACCAAATGGTATGTTAAACATGATCCTTTCCTCGTTCCCAAGTTAATTGATTCCTGGCTTAATTGTTCTATGTTCATTATTGTTTCTACGATTATTTGGCCTTATTCCGTTTTTGTGGTTATTTTGGAAAGGGTAGTGGTCGTTTGTTTGGTTCCCTTGCGGTACAAAACGGTTGAGTAGTTTGGCATTGTTTCTACGAGGCACATATATATTTATGTTCCTGTTGCTTTCATTTTTGATAATATTGAGGAAGTTATGAGAATTGCAGTTTAACTGTCTTAGGACTGTTGAGGTTTACATGGCTATTTGATTTCAATCGATTATTGCCAATTGTTGTTGCAAGTGTGTTAAAATTGTTGGTTGTTCTCTTGATTCGGTCATGGTACATAAAGATTGAGCTGGGTTGACAACGTTACGGTGTTTACATATATTCTGGTTGGTTTTATTGTAAAATGATATCGGTTGAAGCTTACAAGCTATACTGTTTTCTGTCTGCAATTGTTGAAATAAAGGTGTTGTGAAAGGCTTGGCCTGAACTGTGAAAGTTTTTGATGAATAAACAAAATTGATTGTGATAAGGGGGTTGTGATAAGGGTGGATAATTGGTTGTGATATGGGTAAAAAAAATTGATTGTGATATTGTGAATAGGTGGGATCGGGTTGCACGCCGCAACAAGACAATGATAAGGGAGAATATGCATGTTTTACTGTTCATAAGATAAAGGTTGGAACTCTCATTGTTTTATTGTCTTATTTCATATTCTGCTTTTACTGTTATTTAAAGTGAAACTTGTTCTGTTTACAATTGTCAAGACATAAATATTGTGACAGGCTTTGACTTGAATTGTGAAATTATGAATAAATTGATATGATATGTCTGGTCGGAGCGGGTTGCACGCCGCAACAAGGAGTGATAAGGGTGGACAGGTGGGATCGGGTTGCACGCGGCAACAGGAGTAATAAGGGTGATATATTTAGGGAGGAGCAATAAGGGTGGACATGTGGGAGCGGGTTGCACGCCGCAACTAGGAGCGATAAGGGAGGACATTTATATTTTTATTGATTTTCAAAGAAAAACAAAGATTTAAAAACTTACTATTTTATATTACTATTTTTCATATTTTGTCACTACTTTTATTTAAAGTTAAAGTTTGGAAACTTGGAAATTATTTGAGAGTTGGTTATAGCAGAGGCCTAGAAAAGGCGGCTGAGTTATTTCATTATTGTTGCAGTACTTAATTATTTGTTTAGATTTCCTTCATGCTTTATATTTATTGTCTCAGTTATATTTTTCTTGTTCGTGTAGAATTGTTTTATTGTGTTATTGTATATATTATTGTCACATGTTATATGTTTTTAATGCCCCTCCGTAGCCTCGTCACTACTTCGTTGACGTTAGGCTCGACACTTACTCAGTGCATGGGGTCGGTTGTACTGATACTACACTCTGCACTATTTTATGCAGATCCAGGTACTAGCCAGCAGTAGAGATTTTTAGAGCAGCCATCTATTTATTCGGAGACACTAGATATATCTGCCGGCATTCACAGATCTTGAGAGTCTTCTCCTATTTTTATAAAACTGTTTTAGTATATTCAGAACAGTTACACTATTTCTTTCAGCCCAGTGTTTGTAGTATTCTTTAGTAGTTCGTGAATTGTGACACCAGACTCTGGGGTAGTTCTAGATCTATTATATGATTAGTTCGTGGTTCGTTTTTATTCAATTGTTTATTATTTTATCTTTGGAAATCATTTAAATTAAGTTTACTTTAAATTTATTTATTGATGCTTAAGAAAATAATCAAAGGAAATTAGCTACTCGAATTCTAACATTGGCTTGCCTACCAAGTGTGGTGTTAGGCACCATCACGATTCCTAAGGTTGGGAATTTGGGTTGTGACATCTACAAATAAGTCCGAGCACACACTCGTCACCTCGCGTACACGGACTAAAAATAAACATAGAAGACTCAAATCCTAAGAGGTAATTCCCCCACACAAGGTTAGGTAAGATACTTACCTCAATCGCTCAAATCAAACTTGAAATCAAGTTCTTGCCACGTGTATCCGACTCCAAATGGCCCAAATCTAATCAAATCAATAGCATCGTGTAAATAATACGACAAGACTCTAGTTTAACTAATAAATTCGAAGCTAAGACGCGAAATTAGGAAAATTTTCCAAAAAGTCCCCCGGGTCCACGTCTCGGAATCGAGTGAAAGTTACAAATTTAGAACACCCATTCACTCACGAACTCACTCGAATAAGAATCATCGAAAACCTACGTCAAAATCTCATTAAATTCTCAGATTTCTATTTGAGGAACCTTCCTCCCATTTTCATGATTTTTCACCCAAATTCATTGATTAGATTGAAGAAATTGCTATGGATTAATGATATACTAGTGAAATAAGGTTAGGAATCGTTACCTATGATTCTTCTCCTCAAAACCCACTCAAAATCGTCATCCCGAGCTCCAAATCGTTTTAGAAAATATGAATTTCAAACTCTCGAATTTTGTATAAACAACCCAGCAATTCCGCAACTGCGACTCATTGGACCGCACCTACAGAAAATACATCGCAGGTGCGAAAACTCACTAATAAACTGGGGCCGCACCTGCGATCACTGGGCCGTATCTGCGGAACACCTTCCGCACCTGCAAGCCTGGCTGCCCCTAACCAAAACCGCACCTGCGATGGCCTCCACCGCACCTGCGTGTACGCACCTGCGGCTCCCCATCCGCAGGTGCGAAACACCAGAACCAAAAATGCTTCAGCTGGTTTTCTAAGTCCAAAACCATCCTGTTGAGCATCCGAAACATTCCCGAGGCCCCCGGGACCTGAACCAAACTTACCAACAAGTCCTAATACCTTATACAAACTTAGTCGAGCCTTCAAAACACATCACATAACATCAAAATTACCAATTATGCATGGATTCAAGCCTAAGAACTTATGAAATTTCCAAAATCCACAATCGATGCCGAAACATGTCAAAACTATTCCGAAGGACTTCAAATTTTACACACAGGTCATAAATGACACTATGGACCTACAGCCACTCCCAGAATTCCATTACGATCCTGATACCAAAATTTCACCTATCGGCCAAATTCGCCAAAATTCTAACTTTCGCCAATTCAAGCCTAAATCTACCACAGACCTCGAAAACACAATCCGGACGCGCTCCTCAGCCAAAAATCACCATACGAAGATGCTGACATCATCCATAACTTGTTCCGGAGCCGTTTACATAAAAGTCAAATTCCGGTCAAAACTTCACTGTTTAAGCTTCCAAAACAACAGTCCTTCTTCCAATTCGACTCTGAATCATCCGGTAACTAAATCAAACCATGCATGTAGATCGAGGTACACAATGTGAATTTGTTCAAGACCTTATGCCACCGAATGGAGATTAAATTCTAAAATTGACAGGTCGGGTCGTTACATTCTCCCCCCCTCTTAAAACCACGTTTTCCTGAACGAGTCAAGATTTACCTCGAACTCATCCAATCACTGAATGCACACTTCCAACACACACCCATGGGTGATCCCACGTAACCCCAACCTGTATAATCCTGATGTCACAATCACAACTACAATATAGCGTTCCCATCACCACCGATAAGCCTCATACCTCAATTTCTCACCTTCTACTCATTTCCAAAAGACCCGATTCTAAATCCATATCCGGCATCAGCCTCAACCAGCTGCATCAACTCATGACTACCCCCCACGAGGTATGACCACACAATATAGAACACCACACATAGGCTCATAATAACACTTTTGATCATAATAGCTGCCCGAAATCAACTCAGTATTGGCAATTAGCCTCACATCTGAAAGAACTCTGTTTCCAAACCCCATAATACTGATAATGATGCAATAAGCACGAAGACCTCATTATTAGACACCCGAATCACCAGCCACAACTAACACTACCGGGCATACATCCCGCAAGCTAAAACTCAAGAAGCATATAACGAAAATGATTGCATATGAAAGAGAAACACATAAGGGGAACTATCAAACAAGCCCGACAGGCGCTACTCTCTACAATACTAACCCACAACTGATACAACAACGGAAGAATGAAAACATATAAACAAATCATAAGGATCCCATACTGATAAAATTTCCATCGCGGTACTCAGCCCGGTCCAAACATATCGAATCACAAAATCTCACGAGGACCTCGTCCTCAACTCTAAATCACATACCGAAATTAGATCATACCATTTTAAATCTCCCACTAACTCATCTTGGTTGATAAAAATCATAATGCTCACTTAACTCACACCTCGATAAAGTATCAAATCACAGCTCATAAACAAAATACTTAGGAAAAATCACATAAAGCTTACCATGATGGACAACAAGGACTCACTTCTAGTCTCACCACTCTCAATGATGAATGCAAATAACAATAGACACGTGCTACCACTCATAGAATCTCCCAACATGAGTAAACACGAACATAAAATGTGAAGCATGAAACTCAATCATAAATGAAGCAATAAATAAGGGATTCGTCCCGACTAGCAGAACTATAATGAAATACAAATTGTGCCCCTCTATAACAGATCAAAACATAACTGTATAATAATATCTGGCACAACAGCCTCCAGCCTACTATACGAAACACATCAATGGGTCGGGCCTCCCCCTCTTGAGCGCCCTCTACTCACCTAAATACCCTGCTGTGACACACCTGTCTGGATCTTGGAATAACCTCTCACCCTGAGACTGGTATCTCCATACTCAAAACAACCTCTCTGCCGATGTGGCTGTGGAAACTGTGCAATATGAGTACCTGAAACCCCATGCGAAGCTGGTAATGCAAACTGAACTAGCTGACCCACAAAACCTCTACCATGTCGTACCCTGCCTCCATAATAAGGACCAGTAGATCTCTCCGGTCTATGAGGCCTCCTCGCCTCCCTGACCTCTCTCTCCTGATCTCGTCTGTCCTTTCGCTCCCAGTCTCACATGCCCTCTAACCGGCGAGCGATCCCTACTACCTGCTGGAACGAGACATCTGACTCCAACTCTCGAGTCGTGCTGAACCAAATACCGTGTCTAAGCCCCTCAAAGGATCTATGGACCCGTCTCCTAACTGAAGCAACCAAGGGAGGTGCATACCTGGCCGACTCACTGAATCTGGCGGCATACTCTAATACTGACATAGCGCCCTGGCGCAGCTACTCAAACTTTGTGCGCCATGCATCTCAGAGGGACTGAGGTGCAAACTCCCTAAAAACATCTCTGAAACCTGAATCCATGCAAGTGAAGCTAACTCGGCTGGGCCACCCCAACTCGTATGCCCGCCACCCCTGACAAGTCGTTCCTCTGAACTGAGACGTGACGAAAGAAACCCTACTCGACTCCACAATACCCATAGCACGAAGAATGCAGTGACACTTCTCCAGAAAAACCTGGCATCATCCGTCGCCAATCCAGTGAAATTAGAAGGGTGGTATTCCTTGTACCTCTCAACCCTAAGTTGTTCTTCCTCCGATGCCGCTGCCCTAACCACGGGCTGAACTGAAACCACATGTTGTTCTGCCATGACAACTGGATCCTAACCAACATGATCTTGCTGCTCTAGGGTGTAGACGATGGGATTCTGAACTCCCTCCTTGATCTGTGGAGTAGCTGGTACACCTGGAATCAATCCGGTTCTCCAACTGGGACTACTGGAGGATCCCCTATAGCTTCTCTGGTAGGTGCCCTAACTGCGGCACGTGCTTCTTGTCGATCTCTGCCTCTGCCCCTAGCGACATCTGCCTCGGGGGTAATATCATCAGGAACCGCATCTCGTGTCCTCACCATCAGTGAGAGAATGGAACGGTAATTTCAAACTTCAAGATCAATGAACTCGCAAGATAGGAATGAAGGAAGTGAAATTTTCCTAATAGTTCCGTAGCCTCTCGAAGATAAGTACAGACGTCTCCGTACCGATCCGCAAGACTCTACTAAACTCGCTTATGACTCATAACACCTATGAACCTAGAGCTCTGATACCAACTTGTCACAACCCAAATTTTTCTCCGTTGGGTATCGTGATGGAACCTAGTCTTAAGGTTAAGACTAGGTAAGCCTAATATTCATGGAATAACAACAATAATAACAAAAACTAATATTTTTCTGAAATAAAGAATTCTTTATACAATGAGCACATTTCCAAAACCCGGTAGTACAAGTCATAAGCTCTATAAAGTTTACTATAACTTATAAATACAACTATTCAGAAGTAAGTAAAACAATGTAAATACAGAATAGGAAGGTGACTCTGAAGCGTGCGAACGCGACGTCAGGTTTACCTTGAGCCTCCTCAGCAAGAACCCACACAGCTACTAACGGTCGATACCTGGATCTGCATAAAAATATGCAGAAGTGTAGAATGAGCACACCACAGCGGTGCCCAGTAAGTATCAAGACTAACCTCAGTGAAGTAGTGACGAGGACTAGTCAAGACACCCACTTGTCTAATAACCTGAACAGGGATAAATATAGGAATGACAGGACATGGCATCTATATGATGACTACACAATATAGTTAACAACATAACAACTACAATGCGGAAGGAAATACAGCAAGTAACGACGAAACATCATAATAATACACAGAAGGATGGACAGGAGCACAACCCAAATTCGGAAATAACAACACAATAAGGGCAAGTAGTAACTCAACATTGCATTAATCTCCACACCAGGCCTTAGCCACAAATACCATTAACATGGTCAAAATCTTCGAGTGCAACTTTCACCCGCAAGTTTTCTATATTGAAAGCTTTAAGGTAATATCTTTTTTTTAAAGGGAATTTCTTTTGAAATATGTTTTCCCCAAGAGATGTCTCTCAGACATAGTCTTCTTCAAGATAAAAGCTTTTCAAATATACTTTTCCAAAGAAAGTGTCCTTTAAACATATTTTTCTTCAATATAAATTTTTTTTTAGATATTCTTTTCCAAAGGGATATCCTTAAACATAGTTTTATTTAACATAAGCATTTTCAAATATTCTTTTCCAAAGAAAGTGTCCTTTAAACATAGTTTTATTTAAGATAATTGTTTTTCAAATTGGACTTTCCAAGTAATTGTCTTTCAAACATAATCCTTTAGATAAAATCTACCGGGATCCCATCCCGTAGTTTCAAATTTATCACACAATACAGAGGATCTCCCGGAATACGTCCGTAGTCCCAAAACAATATGCAGTGCTGGGGTATCTCCCGAAATACGTCCTTAGTCCCAAAGTAAATATGCAGTGCTGGGGGATCTCCTGGAATACGTCTGTAGTCCCAAAGTAAATATGCAGTATATGGGGGATCTCCCAGGATACGTCTGTAGTCCCCAATTTAAATATGCAGTGCAACAACCAAAGACAACAAATATAGCACGACAGAAAACTCATACATCACCACATCAAATACAAAGCAACCATGACAATGACACAAGATACGACGAATAAATCAATACAAGAACTTCAATTCACAAAGAAACAGTAGAACATTGTTCACAAGGAATAATCACGGCACATAATACTAAGTGTAAAGGGAACAACTTGACCACAGAAAAACAAGACACGCAACAAATCCACAAATTCAAGTCAACAATAAGAAGACAACGCAAGTCAAATAATTCCAAGTAAGGACAAGTCGACTAAGATATAAGTTATCTAAACCCCTTATGAGGTTGAGCAAATTATGAGGGATATTTAACAATTTAATTAATTATAGGTAGTTTATGAAAAATATAGCATGTTGATAGAGAGGTAAAACCTCTGGTTAAGTCAAATCAGAGTCAAGTAGGCAGTAAGGGTGGATCCTAAAGCAATTAGTTCTAATCAAAGCATGTAGAGGTGAAACTAGCAGATAAGAACTCAAGCGTATCAAGATCAATTTCATACAAGGTGAATATAAGGACTTAAGAACCCTAAAAAGGTCAACCTTCTACAAATAATTCCGAGCACACACTCGCCACCTCACGTACACGGACGAAAAATCAACATAGAAGATTCGAGTCCTAAGGGGTAATTCCCCCACACAAGGTTAGGCAAGATACTTACCTCAACCGCTCAAATCGAACTTGAAATCATGTTCTTGCCACGCGTATCCGACCCCAAATGGCCCAAATCTAATCAAACCAATAGCATCATGTAAATAATACTACAAGCAACTAGTTTAACTAATAAATTCGAAGCTAAGACGCGAAATTAGGAAAATTGCCCAAAAAGTCCCCCGGGCCCACGTCTCGGAATCGAGTGAAAGTTACAAATTTAGAACACCCATTCACTCACTAACTCACTCGAACAAGAATCATCGAAAACCGACGTCAAAATCTCATTAAATTCTCATATTTCTATTTGGGGAACCTTCCTCCCATTTTCATGATTTTTCACCCAAATTCATTGATTAGATTGAAGAAATTGCTATGGATTAATAATATACTAGTGAAATAAGGTTAGGAATCGTTACCTATGATTTTTCTCCTCAAAACCCACTCAAAATCGTCAAATCCCGAGCTCCAAATCGTCTTAGAAAATATGAATTTCAAACCCTCGGATTTTGTATAAACAACCCAGCAATTCCGCACCTGCGACTCATTGGAGCGCACCTGCGGTCCTGCACCTATGGAAAATACATCGCAGGTGCGAAAACTCACTAAATGAACTGGGGCCGCACCTGCGATCACTAGGCCGCACCTGCGATCACTAGGCCGCATATGCGGCTCCGCACCTGCGGAACCTCGTCCGCACCTGCAAGCCTGACTTCCCATGATAAAAACCGCACCTGCGACGCCCTCCACTGCGCCTGCGTATCCGCACCTGCAGCTCCCCATCCGCAGGTGCGAAACACCAGAACCAGAAATGCTTCAGTTGAATCATTCCGTTGAGCATCTGAAACATCCCCGAGGCCCCCAAGACCTCAACCAAACTTACCAACTAGT
Organism: Nicotiana knightiana; assembly: GCA_005239525.1. Lineage (NCBI taxonomy): Eukaryota > Viridiplantae > Streptophyta > Magnoliopsida > Solanales > Solanaceae > Nicotiana > Nicotiana knightiana. The sequence continues at coordinate 178,134 of ML374075.1, read as the reverse complement.
CCTAATAACTTATCCAAACTTAGTCGAGACTTCAAAACACATCACATAACATCAAAATCACCAATTATGCATGGATTCAAGCCTAAGAACTTATGAAATTTCAAAATCCACAACCGATGCCGAAACACGTCAAAACTAGTCCGAAGGACTTCAAATTTTACACACAGGCCATAAATGACACTACGGGACCTACAGCCACTCCCGGAATTCCATTCCGAGCCCGATACCAAAATTTCACCTATCGGCCAAAATCGCCAAAATTATGACTTTCGCCAATTCAAGCCTAAATCTACCACAGACCTAGAAAACACATTCCAGACGCGCTTCTCAGCCAAAAATCACCATACGAAGCTGCTGACATCATCCATAACTCGTACCAGAGCCGTTTACATAAAAGTCAAATTCCGGTCAAAACTTCACTATTTATTCCAAAGCAATAGTCCTTCTTCCAATTCGACTCTGAATCATCCGGTAACTGAATCAAACCATGCACGCGGGTCGATGTACAAATGTGAAGCTGTTCAAGACCTTACGCCACCGAACGGAGCTTAAATTCTCAAAAACGACCGGTCGGGTCGTTACAGGTTATCTTTTCACCATTTTAAAAAAATTAAAAAAACTAAGCATAAGAAAAATTTGTACTCTTTATATGAGATTAAAAAAATTAGAAGTTGAGAAAATATATGTATTTTTACTTGAATGTTTTAATCAAATAATAGTATATGTGTCATACCCTATTTTAACAAGGGTCTAAACAAAGTATAACATATTGGAAAATCCGAGGTTAATTAATTAAAGAGTCGCCACCAAATTATTTTAAAGGAGAATTAGGACACCAATTATATGATCTGCTTAACCTTTAAGACAATGGGTAAGAATTCTGATTAATCTTATAGGGAAGGTTATTAAAGCACCCTTTAAGATCCATTAAATATGATTAACCGATCAACTTAGATTAATTGATAGCTAAGATTATGTAAAAAGATATATACATAGGTTAAAATATTTGTTACATTGGCTTAAAGAGGCTTTCAAAATAGTGAGTAATCCTCAAAATGTTTTGTCTAACACACCTTAAGTTAAGAGAAGATCTTTAAACTTAACTAAAAAGAAGCTCAAGAATATATTTAGATTAAACAATAATTTATCAAAGTGATCAGATTTAAACTCAAAAACTTGCTTGATCTCAAATGATTAATTACAGAGGAGCTCGTCTAAACTAAAGAAATGGATACAAAGTTCTAATGAGACTTAAAGCTCGTTCTGGAATGAAAATGTATTATCGACTGGTTAATCTTAAATTCAAGGAAAACAATCTCGAACTTCATGGAAAATCTTAAAGATGGATTAAAACTTAAAAGAATGGTTTACATGTGTATTTACCAAAACACTCGGCTAGATTTATAAAAGGCTAACTTAACGTCATTAGAAACTGGCTTGACGAGAAATTTTTGAAAGCATCAATTTAAGTGAAACTGATTTTATATTCTTAAATATAAATGCTGTATTTTTATGTGATTGAAATTGTACCAAATCGATAATTAAATAAACATACTAAGCTAACACAAATTTTAATATATAATCCTAAAAATTGGAGACAAACTCAAATAACACAAGTAAAGGTTAAATAGCATGAATGATAAAGGAAAAAGAAATGAAAGGCGCTATAGGCGTCCCCAAGCGTTTAGCTTGTTTTTTTCGCTATCCGGTGCTCTAAGAAAGATGGTATGCAATGACTCCATATTCAGGTAGTATTGAGTCTCGCTTTGAGACTCTATTGCAAGAATCTCGATTTAAGACTCCATTTGCTCCAAAGTGTACATGCAAAGAGAGAGAAATAAGAAATTAGAAGTAATCCTTAACAGTAATAATATATAAAGGCAATAAAACTGTTATACTCTTTTTGGCTCATAACAGGAACTTAATAGTAAATAAGCTCATAAATGGGTTGTCTATTTGTCTTTATAACCTTGTTTCACAATTTTATGAAGTGAAAAGTTTTCCAAGCCATTCTTTCATTTTGGTTGAAAATGAATATTGAAAATATCCTACAAACTTGACGTCTAAGGTGTAAAAGAAAGTACGAGGTGAGACAAGAATCCCCTATATTCATGGTTTCCACTATTTAAAACTCAAATTCACAATGATGAACCCACACAACCTTAACTTTAAAAAAAATCAGATTTTAGAATACATGATATATATAGGTATATTGATATTAAACTGTACAATCAATAAATCCTATAGAGATATTTGTTTTTTTCTATCATGGGCAATAGGACAACAAGAGAGCAATTTTTCAACAGAATAGATTCACTCTTTTATGCATATTTAATGATTAAACTTAAGAATCACATTGCTAAGATAATTAGATTAAACTTATTAGCATAATTTATGGTATTGCTTGTGAAAAGTTTGACTAAGCAAAATTCCTTATTTTAACAGCGAGTTTGAGAAATACTATTATATTTTTCACCAGTCATCAAAACTAGAATGGTCTAATCTTTCAAAATAATGAATATGAGAATAGGCACATTTTCCTTCAACTTTAACTAAAGGAAACACGAGATGCAGAAGCAGGGCATTTCTACAACTAAATATGTCAGAAATTCATGTTCTTGTGATATGCAAAAACGTGAGAAAACAAACTAAAACCAACATTACTTCAAACACACATGCTAAAAACAACAGACGGCTCTTGTCTGCCTTGAATTTGAAATATAGCATGATTTGTTTCAAAATGGACTGAAAACTTTTTGAGCAAGTGAGAGAGATTTTGGCGTTTTGCTTCTAATTGGATCAGCAAGGCCAAAACGCATTTATCCAGTTTGAAAAGAAAAAAAAAATTTATCAATCAACATAAGTGAGGAAATCTTTATCAAAATGGTATGGAAAAGAGAAAATTCATTATAATTAAATGGAATTTTTGAAATATAAAAGAGAGATTTTTTGGTGGAAGAATTTAGAAAAGAATTGAGATATGGGCTATATTTTTTGGGCTGATTTAATATAGTTTTGGGCTATCCTCAGTTTGCTAAAGAACTGAAGCTTTACAAAATGGAGTAATTGTTTAGATTAGAATTTCTTCCTCCTAATTTCTTTGGGCTTCTAGTTAATATTACAAAGTTTTGCTAATGATATAGATACTAATAAAATATTGTCTTACATTTAATAATTATAGAATTTAAAAGTAAAGTAACGACAAACTTGTTTAAATAAAAATGTGGTGATAAATATAATAGTGATGTCAATGACAAAATGTAATTTTAATGATAATTCTAGCAATTCTAATAAATAGTGATAAGGATAATAATAAATATAATTATAATAGTAGTTAGCAGTAGTCATAATAATATATATAGTAATACTAATACTAATTCAAATGATAGTAGTAGTAAATGAAAAATAGTGTTGAAACATAAAGTATTTGATGTATTAATAACTTAGAAGCTCAAGAAAATTAATTGGAAGAAAATAGGGACAAAATTGGATGTCAACAATATGTATTTATTTTATATGGTATCACATGAACGTAATAGTTAGCAGTAGTCATAATAATTTTTTTTTTTTTCATGTACCCAGTAATATATCTTGATTGGTAGTCTGAAATTTGATGGGGGTTTAAGGTTAACAATTTTCAGATATAATTGACCTATTGTCATGTTCGTAGAGGTGGTTGTTTAAGGTGAATGAGCAAGCAAGAGTTCAAATTTTATTTTTAAATGAAGATTGATTTTTTAGTGAAAGATGGTGATTGAGGTCCTAAGGAATATTCAGATCTGTCTTGTTATCATATGCTTATATACGTGTTTGTTTAGAGCAAGTGAGCTGCCAAATATCCATGTTTTGCTTATTCTGTGTTGAAGATTGAAAGTTTTGGGCCAAAATGATTGGTGGTTAAGGAGCTGATTACGATGTAGATCAATATTGTTAACAAGCTTATAACATTTTCAACCTTTGTAACAAAAGTAAATGGTTTGGCCAAAAGAATAGAAGGAGCTTTGTCCTCCTACATCTTCCTCAGTTGACATTTAGGTTTCTTGCCTTAATCCCTAGTCAAGTTACATCATTCTGTATTGTAGCAGGAGAAGATTGTTCATGGATACAAGTAGATAGTTGGCTATATAGGTATGTTAAGGTCATTCCTTCTTTCTTTTTGGTATGATCCAAATTATATAGAAGAAACGAGCAAACGCACGGTATCCATAAATTACTCTATTCATAGAAATACTAGGGGTGTCTATATTCTTGATTCCCCAAGTGAATTATTATTATCTTCTATTCATGGGTCCCAGAAAAATACGTATTTGATAATATTTATCTGAAAGGCATATTAATTTTTATGGCGTCCCGAGAAAATTTTATTAACGTATTTCTTATGCATTTCATGCATTCANTTATATATATATATATATATATATGAGATATGGGAAAATATTACAGTGTTATATACGCATCACCACCTGATCAACTGGTATACGTTGATAATTTTATATATATATATATATATATGAGATATGGGAAAATGTTACAGTGTTATATACGCATCACCACCTGATCAACTGGTATACGTTGATGATTTTGCACACAGTGGCCGAGATGATATGATGGGATGCCCTCAGAGGCCTGATGATGTTATGAAAGATATACTTATGCACGACATGACATTCATACGCATATGCATGACACTATAAGTATATCATGATTTACAGAGCTATCCAGACTTACGGGTTGATTCTTATATATTTTTAATTCATGTTGACTTATTGTTATGTTTCGGTTCTGCCTTACATACTCAGTACATTATTCGTACTGACGTCCTTTTGTTGGGGACACTGCATTCATGCCTGCAGGTATAGATAATCATTTTGACGAGCCTTCATAGTAGACAAGATTGGCATTCAGCGAGGGATCGATAAGACTCCACCTCATTCGGAGTACAGCCGAGTCTATGAGTGATCGTGTCAGAGTTTTGCTACAGACTTATGGGTAGGCCGGTACCCTGTCCCATTTGATGTTAAATAATCTTAAAGGCTTTGTAGACAAAAGTTCATTTTGTATAGTATGTTAGAGGCCTTGACGACCCATATGTATTCATGTTTTGTGAACGATGGTTCATTGCTATAACATTTGCCCACTTACAATTGTACATAACGAGTTGTGGCTATGTTGGCCCATGATAATTACAAAGGGAACGAATAAGTTACAGATGGTTCGTTCGGGCTAGTGCGACACCGAGTGCCAGCCACGCCTCCCCAGGTTTGGGGCGTGACAATCTCAAAATCCTAAATATTAAAAAAATTATTAAATAACTATTTTGTCTAGTAAAAATTAGGTAAAATCTTATTAACTGCAAAAGGTCTACTATACTTAAAAAGAGAAAAGAGAAATTTTTAATAGTCCAAAATACAGATAAATAAAGTTGAACGACAAACTTCCTAGTTTAAGCAAAATTTTATTAACTACAAAAAGAAGTCTCCTAAACCTGCGAAGAGAATGGAGAAATTTATTACTCCAAAATATAAATAAATGGAATTAGAAAGACAAACTTTCCTAGCGTGTAGTGAAAGTTTAGCCAAAAATTTATTAACAATAAATGACTATTCCTAAATTGTAGGGAAATTAATTAAATTATTATACCTATATATTAATGAAATACTCAAATTACTATGTTGTCCAAGGCGGAATGCATGTTTTACAGGGTAAAAAAGACGAACGATATTTTGCTAAGGTCTTTCGTGCTTTTAATATAGTATACTAGTCTTAAAGTACGCGCATTGCGCGCGTACTTTTATTTAATATATATAAATTTTTTTAAAATCACATAATGATTACTAAAGAATGTTTTGAGTAATAAAAAAATTAATAGAAAAAAAATCAAGTCCATAAACATAATAATATTATTAAACTAACTTAACAAAGAAAAAATTTTACGTCAAAAAGTTCCCAAATTCTTTACTATATTATTCACATATTACTGAATTTTACTAAAATGCCATGAATGCGACCTTTTTATTAATTTATATGAAATTGCCAACAATTTTGCTGTTAAAACGTTGTATCAGCAAATGTTAGAAATATTACTTCTCCACTTTACAGCAAAATGAAAAAAAATACCAAAATCTTTTTGAGTTCCTCTTCAAGGTATCGTAATACATGTAGACTCTAGTGAAGATCATATTTATTTAAAGCTATTACCAATTTTTCTATTAAAAATATGAAATCATCAAGTGTTATAAATCTGAAACAATATTGCACACACATATATTAAATTTAAAGCTGTATTGAATCAAATTCTCGGTAGCCATATCGATAATGAACCAATGCCAACAGAGAAGTTATGGACGAGCAAGAAAATCCTATGGCTAAGAGGACTGCGACCGTAAAGGGAGGGATGAGCCCGAATGTCCACTTTGGGATATCCATTCCTTCCTAAGAAAGAATTTTTGAAGTTTTGTTGAATGCTTTTTTCTTGTCTAAGCATCCTCCTATCATGCTAATAAGGTGTCTTTTCTTATTCTGAAACATAGCCTTCTACGGCCATTTCGAGTTGTATATTTTGCTGTTATCTAATGAGGCACAACAGCGATTTGGACTCTAGACGGTCTGTCCAAGGGACTGGAACCCAAGGCTCTTCTTAGTCTAACATGATTGTTGTAATCTCGACGGGTTCTTCATTGAATTTTAACGGAATTCAGTGACAGTCCAAATGTGTGTAAATAATGTTAAAAAGTGATGCTAAACAACTCATACGCATAATAATTGTTCAAACAATTGGAAAGGAAACTTTTTGTGTGACTATAAAATATTGATCAAGAAAACAACTCAAGACCGTGGATAAGATCATACAACTAAAAGCAAAAAAATCAAAAATATTTTATATGACTGTTGATCATAAAAAGATACATTAATTTCTCAACAAATTTTTTGTATTTTGTTTCCACAATCTAGGAGGGGAGGGGAGAATGACCACGTGAAAGAATTTTTTATCAATAATACTAAGTTGGGTAGAAATTAGTGTCTTAAACCAATGCACATTGGTTTGGAGGTTCACCGAAGTAAGATTTCCGGAGTCTTACCGCGTAGAAGGTACTTTCTCCGATCCACTTTTAAGTGATCTTTTAATTATTTTCATATATGTTAAGGAATTCATCTTTTATTATTAGTTAACAATATAATTGATCATATTAACTTTAATTCGTTCATTGAAAATACAACAAAATACTCCTAGGCTCTTTACTCCAAGGGCACTTTGAAAAAAAGAAATTAATTCTTTCTTGATATTTGAAAAATCAAATATTATGGACCACAAAGAAAGGCAAAAAATCACTTAAAGTGAATCGGAGGGAGTATATGTAACGATCGGACCGGTCGTTTTGCTTTCTAGAACCCCGTTCCCCTAAATAAGACTCTCCATATGTGCTTTTACTGTTTTATGACTTGCGGGGATGGTTAATTTGAGATTTGGAAGGGTTCAGGTTGAAATCGGAACAATTGATTCCTTAAGTTGGCCTAAAAGGTTAAGTTTGACTTCGGTCAACATTTTGAGTAAACGACCTCGGAATTAGGATGTGACGGTTCCAATAGTTTTGTATGATGATTTCGGACTTGGGCGTATGCTCGGTTCGGATTTTGGATGACCCGGGAGCGTTTCGACGCCTAATATCAAAACTTGGTTCATGAAGAATTTTGAAGTTCTTTACATTTGGTTTGGAGTGGGTTTTGGTGTTATCGAGGTCCAAACATAATTCTGAGATAGGAAATAGTTCTGTAATATCATTTAAGACTTGCACGCAAAATTTGGTTAATGTTGTTTCGGGCGTTCCGAGAGTTCGAGCGAGTCTGTTTTATGAGTCCAGACTTGTGGGTATGTTCGGCTGAGGCCCCGGGAGCCCTGAGTGTCGATCGGACGAGGCTCGGACCAAGTTGGGAGCTGAAGCAACAGCTGAAGCTCCCTAGATCTGTCATAATCGCACCTGCGCTTTGTCACGACCCAAAATCCGTTAAAGGTCGTGATGTCGCATGACACCACTGTCAGAAAAATGAACAATAAACGATTAATTATCTTCTCATTTTAATATTTTTGAAATCATGAATTTCCTTCAATTTAATTAGCAACGGTGAACTTTACAGAATGATAATGATGTTTTTCCAATTTCAATACTGAATATCCCCTAATCATCCCAAAATTCGGTGTCACAAGTACATGAGCATTTACTAGGAAGTGAAATAAAATACAATAACTGTCTGAAATACAACATTTGGGTAGAAAAGAAAAATACACGAACTCTGAAGGAGACTCTGCTGGCTGCGGATCGTCTCATAAGATGCAACTCACCTAAGTCTCTGCATGCGTACACGCCTTTGCTCTTACAATGCTGCTAATCATAAATGCACCTGCACAAAAATGCGCAAAAAGTGTAGTATGAGTACGTAAATCAACGCGTACCCAGTAAGTATCCCCCTAACCTCGAAGAGGTAGTGACGAGGGGTCGACTCCGACACTTGCTAAGGGCCAAAAATATGTGTCACGACCCATTTTTCCCTTGACGACACCTAGTCGCTACGACTAGGTAAGCCTATTAACATTTAAAATAACCAAAGTAAAGAATAATAAAAACCAACTAAGCTTCAAAATTACTATATAAGGTAAGAATGCCGCTCGACATATACAATGAAACCAATTTACCAAATTTATGCAAGACTTCCCAAAACCCGGAACCTTGAGACACAAGCTCTACGAAACTATCTACAGTCTGCTATATAAGAGTCTAAGAAGTACATGAGGGAAAAAAAATAAAGATAGAGGGGGACTCCGAGGATCTGCGGAAGCGTGCAGATATACCTTGAAGTCTCCGGTGGCTGCTGTTGCTGGCTAGTACTGAGGCATACGTGAGGTACCTAGATCAGCACACGAAAACATGTGCAGGAAGGGCATGGGAACACCACAATGGTACCCAGTACGTGCCAAGGCTAACCTCGGTCGAGTAGTGACGAGGTCAGGTCAGGGCCCTACTAGTATAGATATAATGAACTACAATAGTAAGAGATACAAATATATACTACAGTAAAATAATTAAGGAAGTCCACGGTAATAGAAGTCAAGAAAACCCTCATCTCAGAACAAGGAATAACAACAGAGGAATCTCCCGGGATACCATCCCGTAGTCCCAAATTAATTATGCAGAACATGGGGATCTGCCGGAATATGTCCATAGTCCCAAAACAAATGTGCAGTACAGGGGGATCTCCCGGAATACGTCCGTAGTCTCAAAATAAATATGCAGTGCTGGGGGATCTCCCGGAATATGTCCGTAGTCCCAAAATAAATATGCAGCTCAACCAATGAAACAAAATTTATAGCATCGAAGCTTACAGTTTAGGCCAAATGCAACTAAGGAAAAACATGGGTTTCGCTAAACGTGTTGCACAAAATTCAAGTAGACAGTCAAAACACGTAGGCATGCTTTTCTAATCTAAACAAGGTAATTGTACATACTAGTGCAGTTCAAACAAGGAAACAGTTTATGATTTAGTGAAAAATGGAGTTTTACAACAATAGCCCGTGTACGTACTCGTCACCTCACATACACAGCGCTCATATATCAAACAGTACCAAAATCCAAAGAGAAAGTTTTGATGACCCAAAGGGTCATCTCATAAATTAAGAATTTATTCCAGGCTCATCAACCTTAAAAAGATTAATTTTATTTACTCGATTTACGTGCGCTGTCCGGGAGTGAAACCGGAAAGCTTTTATGTGAAAATATGAGAAATAGTAATATTTGGAATTTAAATTTTGGTTTTAGTTGACATTGTTCAACATTTTTAGTTTACGGACCCAGATCTGTGTTCCGACAATCCCGGAAGGCCCGCAGTAAAATATGGGACTTGGGCGTATGTCCGGAATTGAATTCCGAGATCCCTAGCTTTAGAAATCAATTTTTTGAAGAAAATTATTATGCTGGATTTTTAAGGAAATAAATAAATGAATTAATGTTTGAACTCATTGGTATCGGGCCCGCATTTTGGTTTCGGATCCCGATACATATTTGTTATGATATTTAAGTCCTATATGTGAAATTTGGTAAGAATCAGAGTTGATTTGATGTGATTTGGACGTCCGGTTGAGAAAATAAGGAAATTGAAGTGTTCTTGAGAAAATCATGAGCTTTGAGGTTAAATTCATAATTTTAGGTGTTATTTTTATGATTTGATCGCACGAGCAAGTCCGTATGATGTTTTTAGACTTGCGTGCATGTTTGGTTTAGAGCCCTAAGTGCTTGGGTGAGTTTTGGATAGGCTACGGGATGTTTTGGACTAGTTAAAGTTGTTGTTTTTGTTGTTTCTGCTGCACAGTCGAGTTGTGCTTCGCGTTCGCGTTGCTTCACTCGCGAACGCGTAGAGTATAGGTGCACTGGGGTATTTTTTTTCTTCGCGAACGCGAAGCTCAGGACGCGAACGCGAAGCACTGGTGGGTTAAAGCTTCGCGAACGCGTTCTGGACCACGCGAACGCGATGTGTGGGCCTGGGGAAGGAGGAGCCGCTTACTCTATGCGAACGCGGCCACCTGGTCGCAATCGCGAAGGCCACTGGGCCTAGCCCTACGCGAATGCATTCGTCCTCACATGAACGCGAAGGACAACGTGCCTGACCCATCGCGAACGCGGTACGCCCATCGCGAACGCGATGAAGGCCTGCCTAGTCATATAAAACATATTTTAGAAACGGGCAGAACCTCTTTCTTCATATTTTTCGAACTACAAAGACCTAGAGGCGATTTGCTTCACACAAATTCATCCCCAAAGTGTTGGTAAACAATTCTAAACTCTTCTCTTTCAATTACCCAATGTTTTTCATCACTTTTCAATCAAAAATCAAGAACTTTCATGGTAGAAATTGGGGGTTTGGGTAGAATTAGGGAATTTTGTAAAATGGAATTTTGACATCGAATTGGGGTCGAATTTCGAAACTAATTGCATATTCGGGCTCGGGGGTGAATAGGTAAACAAAATTTGGTCCGAACCCTGAGTTTGGATGAAGTAGGCCAGGGGTCGGGTTTTAACTTTTTTTAAGAAAACTTAAGAAAATAATAGTTTTCAGTAAAGTTAGTTCCTTTAGCATAAATTAATGATATTAAACTAATTATGATTAGATTCGAGCGGGTTAGAGGCAAATTCTAAAGGAAAAAGTGGTAATTAAGCAGTAGGTGGCCTGCGAATTTGAGGTAAGTGCTTGGTTTAACCTTGACTTGAGGGAATAAGAATCCCCACTTAAATGCTATGTGAATTTGCATGTGTGTGGTGTATAGGTGAGGTGACGAGTATCTATGCACCACTAAAATTATTGTTGAACATGGTCCCTTCCTTGTTTCCAATTTATTTGATTCCTGGCTTAAACTGTTTTATGATCAGTGATACCTCCATGTCTAATTGTTTTCATCGACTTGTTGTCAAGTATTGTTCCCAGTATTTTGGAAGTGTTGATTGTTCCCTCGGTTTCATGGTGATACATAAAGCTTGAATTGGATGACATTGTTTTACGATTCATATATATATATATATATATATATTCCGGTTGGTTTCATTGTGAAATGATAATTGATAAAGTTCATGAGTTGTACGGCTATCTGTTTAAAATTGTTGAGACAAGAATATTGTGAAAGGTTTAGACCTGAATTGTGGAAATTTTTATAAATAAAGTGATGTGATTGTCTGGTGGGAGCGGGTTGCACGCTGCAACAAGGAGTGATAAGGGTGGACAGGTGGGATTGCACGCCACAACAAGAGAAATAAGAGTGATATATATATAGGGAGGAGTAATAAGGGTAGACAGGTGGGAGCGGGTTGCGTGCCGTAACAAGGAGCGATAAAGGAGAATATTTATGTTTTACTGATTTTCAAAAATAAGGATTTGGAAAACTCCGGTTTTATTAAAAATGTTTTCATACTGTGATTTAAATTGAAACTTGAAAATTTTGAGGAGTTGATTATAGCTGAAAAGAGTTATCCGAGTTGTTTTTATTTACTATTGCAAGTTACTGGTTATTTAGTTCATTATTATTCTTTCCTTCTTGATTTATTATATATTTTTCACAGGTTATATTGTTAATGCCCCGTCATAGCCTCGTCACTACTTCGTCGAGGTTAGGCTCGGCACTTACTCAGTACATGGGGTCGGTTGTACTGATACTACACTCTGCACTCTTTTGTGCAGATCCAGGTACTCGCCAGAGTTAGGAGATATTAGTAGCTGACATCATCGTTCGGAGATACGAGGTAGATCTGCTGGCGTCCGCAGATTCCTGGAGTCTTCTCTTAATTTTATAGTCACTGTTTTATTACATTCCAAAATATATATATATATATAATTCTTTCAGCCCATTATTTGTAGTACTCTTTAGTAGTTCGTGAATTATGACACCAGACCCTGGGTAGCTATATAGTTGGTTTTAGTTCGTGGTTCGTTTCATTATATCGAATACTATTCCTGATTACATTTATCGGAAATTATTAGATTTAGTTTATTTTAAATTGTCTGATTGTGTTTAAGTAAATATTCAAAGGAAAATGGCTAATCAAGTTCTAACATTGGCTTGCCTTGCAAATGTGGTNAAGAAATAAAGGAACAACAACACAAAAGAGATAGAAGGGGACTCCGAGGTCTGCGGTCGCAGGCAGATATACCTTGAAGTCTCCAGAACAGTAGCAAATACGCAACTAATAGCAAGGCTGGTAGGAGGTACCTGGATCTGCACACGAAAAAATGTGCAAAAGAGTAGCATGAGTACACCACAGTGGTACATAGTAAGTGCCAAGCCTTACCTTGGTCGAGTAGTGACGAGGTCAGGCCAGACCCACTGATAAATAACAAATAAGGCAGGAGAATATACAGTATAATAAGAGACTAGAATTTAACAAAAGAAAACATAGGAAAGTAACATTACAACACACAGGGGTAAACAACAGGGGATCTCCCGAGATACTGTCTCGTAGTCCCAAAATAAATATGCAGGGAAAACTCTCGAGGTACCGCCTCGTAGTCTCAAATGTAAATATGCAGGGGGATCTCCCGGGATACCATCCCTTAGTCCCAAAGTAAACATGCAGGGGGATCTTTCGGGATACTTTCCCGTAGTCCCAAAGTAAATACGCAGCTCAAACAATGGAGATAATAGTTACAATAAGAAAACCTACAGTTTGGACTAAGTACAAGTCAAGAAAAAAAGCAGGAAATTCACTAAGTATGTTGCACAGAGATAATAAATAATTAAGACACATAGACATACTATTCTAGGCTAACAGGATAACTACACATGGTAGTATAACTCAATTAAGATGAAACAAGCTATTACTCAGTAAAAATCAGGTTTTACAACAAATAGCCCGTGTATGCACTCGTCACCTCGCGTACACGACACTCACATATCATGACAGTACCAAATCCTAAGGGGATTTTTCCCCACAAGGTTAGGCAAGTCACTTACCTCGAACCACGCTCTTGCCACGAGTATCCAACTCCGAATGACCCAAATCTAATCAAATCAATTACATAACGTAAATATAACTACAAGCAACTATTTTAGCTAATGAATTCGAAGCTAAGGCAAGAAAATAAGAAAACGCCCAAAAAGCCTCCCCGGGCCTACGACTCGGAATCGGGTAAAAGTTACCAATTTAGAACACCCATTCGCTCACGAGATCACTCGTACAAAAATAATCTAAATCCGATGTCTAAAACCCATCCAAAACTCAGAAATTTGATTGGGGAACTTTCCCCCCATTTCCCCACTTTCTCACTCAATTTCCTTGATTAAAGTAAGAAAAACAACAATAGATTAATGAAAGGTGATCAAGATAGGATTAGGAATCGTTACCCACAAGTTTCCTCTGAAAATCCCCCAAAATTTCTCCTCAATCCGAGCTCTCTAGGTTAAAAAATGGAGAATGAAATCAAATCCCTCGATTCTGCCTTATCTGCCTAGCGATTATCGCACCTGCAACACCACACTTGCAGAAACCCCATAAATCACTTAAGTCCTATAGTCCCGCTTCTGCGAGCAATGGGCCACACCTACGCGCTCGCTCCTGCGGAATCTCTTCCGCTCCTACGGTCCTTCACCGCATCTGCGATTCTTTCCTAGCATCTGCGGGCATTGCAGATGCAGAAATACCTCGCACCTGCGATCCCGGCCTGGTCTGTCCAATTCCGCTTCTGCGCTCCAAGTCCCGGTTCTGCGGGCTCGCATCTGTGGTGGCCTCTTCACAGGTGCGATTACACCAGCACCAAAAATCTTCAACAATGGCCTAAGTCAAATTTTCAACCCGTTGAGTATCCGAAACACATCCGAGGCCCCCATAACCTCAATCAAACATACCAACCAATCCTAAAACACCATACGAACTTAGTCGAGCCTTCAGAACACATTAAACAAATCAAAAATGCGAATTATGCACGGATTCAAGCCTAAGGAACTTTGAATTTTCCAAATTCTACAAACGACGTCGAAACATATCAAACTTTGTCCGAATGACTCTAAATTTTACACACAAGTCACAAATGACACTACGAACCTACTCCCACTTCTGGAATTCCATTCCAGGCTCGATATCAAAATTTCAACTGCCGACTAAAATCGCCAAAAATCTAATTTTCTCCAATTCAAGCCTAAATCTACTCCAGACCTCCAATACACTTTCCGGACGCGCTCCTAAGTCCAAAATCACCTAAACGGAGCTGATGGAACCATAAAAATTAAAATATGAGGTCGCTACACACAAGTCGACATCCGGTCGAATTTTCCAACTTAAACTCCCAAATAAGAGACTAAGTGTCTCAATTCGTTTCAAAAACTCAAACGAACCCTCCCGGCAACCAAAATAGTAGAATAAGATATGGGGAAAGCAGTTAATAGGGGTTCCGGGCTCTAACTCTCAAAACGACCGGCCAAGTCGTTATATCCTCCCCCTCTTAAATTAATCGTTCGTCCTCGAATGAGTATAAAGACATACCTGAAGGTGTGAAAAGATGAGGGTAGCGACTGCGCATGTCCTGCTCAATCTCCCAAGTCGCCTCCTCGACAGGCTAACCCCTCCACTGGACTTTTACTAAAGAAATGTTCTTTGACCTTAGCTTTCTGACTGCCTGTATCCATTGGCTCCTCAACATAAGATAGATCCTTGTCCAACGTGACTGAGCTAAAATCCAATACATGAGTCGGATCACTGTGATACTTCCGGAGCATAGAAACGTGGAACACCAGATGAACTCCTGCTAGGCTGGGAGGTAAGGCAAGCTCATAAGCAACCTCTCCAACACGCCGCAATATCTCAAAAGGACCAATGTACCTCCGACTCAGCTTGCCCTTTTTCTCAAACCTCATGATGCCCTTCATAGGCAATACCCAAAGCAAAACTCGATCTCCAACCATGAATTCTAAATCGCGAACCTTCCGGTCCGCATAACTCTTATGTCTGGACTGCGTTGTGCGAAGTCTATCCTGATTCACCTTCACCTTATCCAGGGCATATTGGATCAAATCTGCACCCAACAATTGGGCCTTGCCCGGCTCAAACCAACTCACTAGGGACCAACACTGCCTACCATACAGAGCCTCATACCCTACCTTCCTGCATCAATACCGCTCCAAGACCAATCCTAGAGGCATCATAATAGACAGTGTAAGACCCCGAACCTGTAGGCAATGCCAAAACTTGGGTTGTAGTCAAAGCTTTCTTAAGCTTCTGAAGCTCTCCTTGCATTCCTCGGTCCACCTGAACGGAGCATCCTTCTGGTTCAGCCTGGTCATAGGTGCTGCAATAAATGAAAACCCCTCTACAAAGCGACGGTAGTATCCCGCCAAACCAAGGAAACTGCAGATCTCCATAGCTGATGATGGTCTAGTCCAACTCTGCACTGCCTCCACCTTTTTTAGATCTACCTTGATCCCATCACAAGACACTACGTGACCCAAGAATGCCACTGAATCAAGACAGAATTCACACTTAAAAAATTTGGCATACAATCTCTTCTCGCTCAAAGTTTGAAGCACGGTCCTCACATGATGCTCATGATCTTCCCAAGATCGGAAATATACCAGAATGTTGTCAATAAACACAATGACAAAAGAATCAAGATAAGGTAGGAACACGCTGTGCATCAACTTCATAAAGGCTTCTGGGGCATTGGTCAACCCAAATGACAATGACAAGAAACTCATAATGACCATATCTAGTCCTGAAGGCAGTCTTCGGGGTATCCGACTCCCGAATCTTCAACTGATGATAGCCAGAACGCAAGTAAATCTTGGAAAACACCATGGCAACATGTAACTGATCAAACAAATCATCAATGCAAGGCAATGGATACCTGTTCTTCATTGTAACCTTGTTCAACTGTCGATAAACAAAACACATACGCATAGAACCATCTTTTTTCTTCACAAACAAGGCCGGAGCACCCGAATGTGATACATTGGGTCTAATGAAACCCTTATCAAGCAAATCCTGGAACTGCTCCTTCAACTCAGGAGGAGCCATACGGTAAGAAGGAATAGATATGGGCTAAGTGCCCGACAACAAATCAATGCCAAAATCGATATCTCTATAAGGCGGCATGCCCGGAAAATCATCTGGAAACACATCAGGGAAGTCCCTCGCTACTGGAACTAAATCAATTGTAGGGGTATCAATACTAACATCTCTCACATAGGCCAAATACGCCTCACACCCCTTCTCAACCATACGCTGAGACTTAAGAAATGAAACGAACCTGTGGGGAGTATACTCTAAGGTACCTCTCCACTCTAATCGCGGTAAGCCTGGCATAGCCAGCATCACGGTCTTAGCGTGACAATCAAGAATAGCATAATGGGGAGACAACCAGTCCATTCCCAAGATAACATCAAAATCCACCATATTGAGCAATAATAAATCGGCTCTGGTCTCAAAACCACTAAGAGCAATCAAACACGACTGATATACGCGGTCCACAACAAGAGAATCTCCCACAGGAGTAGATACATAAACAGGGGAACTCAAAGAATCCCGAGATACCCCCAAATGTGGAGAAAAATAAGAAGATACATATGAATATGTAGAGCCTGGTTCAAATAATACCGATGCATCCCTATGACAGATGGGAAAAAATAGGTGTTTCTCTAAACATGCTGCATAGAATTCAAGTAGACAATCAAAACATGTAGGCATGCTTTTCTAATCTAAACAAGGTAATTATACATACTAGTGCAGTTCAAACAAGGGAAAACAATTTATGATTTAGTGAAAAATAGAGTTTTACAACAATAACCCGTGTACATACTCGTCACCTCACGTACACAACGCTCATATATCAAACAGTACCAAAATCCTATGGAGAAGTTCCCCCACACAAGGTTAGGCTAGCCACTTACCTCGAACCATGCTCAGATTAATCCGAATCCACGCTCTTTCCACGAGTATCCAACTCTGAATGTCCCAAATCTAATCAAATCAATTACATAACGTAAATATAAATACAAGCAACTATTTAGCTAATGAATTCGAAGCTAAGGCAAGAAAATAAGAAAATGCCCAAAAAGCTTCCCGGGCCCACGACTCGAAATCGGATAAAATTTACCAATTTTGAACACCCATTTACTCACGATATCACTCGTACAAAAATTATCTAAATCTGATGTCTAAAACCCATCCAAAATTCAGAAATTCGATTGGGGAACTTTCCCCCATTTCCCCACTTTCTCACTCAATTTCCTTGATAAAAGTAAGAAAAAACAACAATAGATTAATGAAATGTGATCAAATAAGGATTAGGAATCATTACCCACAAGTTTCCTCTGAAAATCCCTCGAAATTTCGCCTCAATCCAAGCTCTCTGGGTCCAAAAATGGAGAATGAAATCAAACCCCTCGATTCTGCCTTATCTGCCTAGCGATTATCGCACATGCGGGTTCTTCTTCGCACCTACGACACCGCACCTACAGAAACCCCATCACAGGTGAGAAAATTACTTAAGTCCTCTAGTCTCGCTTCTACGAGCAATGGGCCGCACCTGTGTGCCCGCTCCTGAGGAATCTCTTCCGCTCCTGCGGTCCTTCACCGCATCTGCGGTTCTTTCCTAGCATCTGCGGGCATCACGGATGCGGAAATACCTCGCAACTGCAATCCCGTCCTGGGCTGACCAATTCCGTTTCTACGCTCCAAGTCTCGCTTCTGCGGCTCGCACCTGCGGTGGCCTCTTCGCAGGTGCGATTACACCAGCACCAGAAAATCTTCAGCAATGGCCTACGACACCCGAGGCCCTTGGGATTCAACCAAACATACCAACCAATACTAAAACACCATACAAACTTATTCGAGCCTTCAAACCACATTGAACAACATCAAAAACGCGAATTATGCACAAATTCAAGCCTAAGGAACTTTAAATTTTCCAAATTCTACAAACGACGTCGAAACTTATCAAACCTTGTCCAAATGACTCCAAATTTTATATACAAGTCACAAATGACACTACAAACCTACTCCCACTTTTGGAATTCCATTCCGGGCTCGATATCAAAATTTCCACTGCCGACCAAAATCGCCAAAAATCCAACTTTCGCCAATTCAAGTGTAAGTATACTACGGACCTCCAAAACATTTCGGACGCGAACCTAAGTCCAAAATCACCTAACGCAGCTGACGGAATCATAAAAATTCAAATCCGGGGTCGAAACACACAAGTCGACATCCGGTCGACTTTTCCAACTTAAACTCCCAAATAAGAGACTAAGTGTCTCAATTCGTTTCAAAAACTCAACACGAACCCTCCCGGCAACCAAAATAGCAAAATAAGATATGGGGAAAGCAGTTAATAAGGGTTTGGGGATCTAACTCTCAAAACGACCGGCAGGGTCGTTACAATATGATAAAATGAAATTCTAATTAAACATGATATACAACAATAAGACTCAAAACAAGAAATAACTGAACAAGCCTTCACCATGTTTAAGAGCCTAAATTACTTCTTTCCTTTAAAACATATAAGCACACACAAATACCACCGAGGATGTTCGGCCCGATCCAAACAGATGCATCTATTACCCCGCTCGCGAATCATACATGCGGAGAGGTCAAATATAAATTTAAAAGAGTTACCCCGCTTGCGAATCATACATGTGACGCGGTCAAATATAAATTTAAAAGAATTACCCTGCTCACGAATCATACATGCGATGCAGTTACACATAGATTTCTTAAGTTATTATAGTATTCTTCCATTCTTTTAAAAATACGAAGTTAAAATGAAAACCTTTAAGATCTCCGTTTTTACAACAATTTCAACTCCTTTCAAAATATTTAGTAAGAAAACTCAATCACGCTACTTCTCAAGGCAAACAATAAACATAAATCGGTAACAAATATTAGCAAGGTATGATGTGAGCCTAAAACTACCCGGACATAGGCATAGTTAGTAGCTACGTACAAACTCTCGTCACCTCGTGCGTATGTATCCCCCACAAATATAAGCACATAATAATTTAGTTCACCTATGGGGTTAATTCCCTCTTACAAGGTTAGAAAGGAGACTTATCTCGCTCCGAAGTTCCATAGCCAGCTCCCATGAATTTCCAACAACTCAAACCGATGCCCAACGCTCCAAAACTAGTCAATAAATGTGCAAATACATAAATATATACTCCAATACTTATTATGATCCAATTTACAATAATTTCCAACTCCGCTCGAAAAGTCGATAAAATCAACCCTTGGGACCACGTGCCCGAATTCCGTAAATCTTACGAAGATAAACATTACCCATAACAACACGAACTCAAATATAAAATTTATTCTCAAATTCGTGGTCAAAATCCAAAAATACCAATTTCTAGGTTTTCGACCAACACTCCAAGTTTTCACTAATTTTTCATGAAAACCTAGAAATTGGAAATAACTTACCTTGACATGGATGATGAAGATGGAGCTCCAAAATCGCTCCTAAGTCGTCTCCCATGGAGGAAATAAGATGAAATTAACCAAATACATTTTTACAAACTTATATACTGCCCAGGAGACCCTTCTTTCGCGTTTGCAAGACCCCCATCGCGTTTGCGATGAACAAAATTCTCAGAAGCCGTTTTCAATTTCTTCTCAGATAACCTATAGTATAATAGCCATAACTTTTTGTGAAAAACTCCAATTTACAAATGGTTTAATTTTTTGAAAACTAAACACCAAGATCTACAACTTTCACGTTTTGGTCATCTCCAAATTCCTTATAGGTTTTGAGATATAAGCTTCCAAAGTCAGTCTTGTGCAACACAAATTTCTTCTTCATCTTTCCGGACAGCATGTAGTGTACCAGACATAACGTTTTGTACATAAACACAAATTCTAAATGGTTAACTTTTGCAAAAACTAGACTCAAAGGGATACAACTTTATATTTTGGATCATCTCCAAATTCCTTATAGATTGTGAGATATGAGCCTTCGAAGTCAGACCTGCATAACAGAGATTTTCTTCTTCGCGAACGCGAAGAACAAAATCCCGGAAGCCAAATCCTTCTTACCGAACGCGAGAGGATCCTCGCGAACGCGAAGAAAAACACCAGACACCAACATCAGCTATTACAAAACAGCCCGAAATGATTTGAAACCACCCCCAAAACACACCTCAGGCCTTCGGGGACCAGTCCAATCACACCAACCAGTCCCATAACATAACACGGACCTGCTAGAGGCCTCAAATCACATCAAACAAAATCAAAATCATGAATCGCACCCCAATTCAAGCTTAATGAACTTTAGAACTTCAAACTTCTACGTTCGGTGCCGAAACCTATCAAATCACGCCCGATTGACCTCAAATTTTGCACACAAGTCGTATTCAACATTACAGACCTACTCCAGCTTCCGGAATCGGAATCCGACCTCAATATCAAAACTGCACTTCCGGTCAAACTTCTCAAAAACTTTCAAACTTCGAACTTCCGCCAAATGACCCCAAAATGGCCTACGGACCTCCGAATCCACTTCCGGACGCGCTTCCAACACCAGAATCACCATATGGAGCTATTCCCAGACTCGGAAGCCCAAACGGGCATCGGTAACATTGAAATACAGCTCAACCCAAATTTATGAAATTCTTCCAAAATGCCAATTTCCACAATAGGTGCCGAAACACTCCCGGATCATCCAAAACCCGATCCGTACATACGCCCAAATTCAAAATCATCATACGAACCTGTTGAAACCTTCAAATCCTAATTCCGAGGTCGTTTACTCAAAAATCACACTCTAGTCAATTCCTCCAACTTAGGGCTTCCGAATTTAGAATTTTCTTTCCAAATCAACTCCAAACTCCCCGAGATTCAATTTCGACCACGCGTACAAGTCATAATACCTGAAGTGAAGTTGCCATGGCTTCAAACCGTCGAGCGACGCGCTAGAGCTCAAAACGACCGGTCGGGTCATTACATTCTCTCCCATTTAAACATACGTTCATCCTCGAATGTGCTAAGAATTGCTCTGGAGTTGTCCAAATCATTATTTAACACATCGTGCACCTACCCGTGCTTCCACAATCCTGTTGAGCACATCAGCTCAAGCAAACTTGCAATTCCTTCTCTTTATTTAGTCAAATAAGCGTTAGAGCCAAATTCCAACACCGGAAGTCCTCTACCAGGTCTGTTCCAACATACAACTGCCGTATCCATCACTACACGATATACCAATACACAATTGTATACTCTTACCGAATTCACACCACGCACCGCGTTATTCACATGACCATAATAACATTTTCTGACAACAATAGTCAAAATCCCACGAATCTGATGACCACAACACACCTTATGAAGCACATAGGTCCCATTTCAGTTCTTGCAATACTGCCACGACAGGAGAGATATGTAGAAACTCATAACCACCTACCGAATCACAATTCATGGCCTGGCGAGAACCATTAGCTTATTTTGGACTGAATCTCGTTATTTACTCTTTAATGTGCCTCATATAAATCTGATCGCACTGATCCTAGATCCAATAATCTCGTCTCACCCAAGAAAAGATGCTTAGGCAATAAGCCACCTCATACACTGCCAAAAGTCTCGTATGATGCCACAATGCGCCAACCAGTTGCAGACTCGAATGTGATACATAAGGAAACGGACTCTGGAAAGAATTGCTGAACCCGCGTAACTAATTGAAACAACCGAAAAGATATTATGAACCTCCCTCAGAAAATGAGAAGCAACACACACAAGAATAGATATGGGAAGATGTACTCAATATCATACTGTTGCAGCATGCAACCTGATCCATACATGATACCGTTGCAGCGTGCAACCCGATCCAATCATGATACCCGTGGCAGCGTTCCAACCGATCCAAATAACATACCCGTGGCAGCGTGCCACCTGATCCACATATAATAATCTATAAGGAAATAGTACCGAGCTAAAATGCTCATAACTATGAAATACCCGAATATCGACCACAAGTACGCCAAGTGCGTAATACCATACCTGGGGAGTCAGATAGCGTTGTTTGCACAAATCCCAAACACGAATAAGGTGCAATATATGACCTGTATCTCGAGAGACATCCTGCTCACATAACACCATCGCTACGCAAAACCTCAACACATGTGCAATTAATCATGCCGTCTCACAACCCACGCGTCACAATAGAGTATTACATGAAATAACCGATAATGAAATAACATCCAACGTCCGAATACTCCTCCATAAGGAGTGCCATGATAAATGAACACACCCAAGTTGGTGTAGAGTACACATCCACATTTGGACCCATCAACGGACCTCATCCGATTTTGATCATACCATGATTGGGAGAATAACCTCTTAAGGACCCACAATGACTTATTCATGACACATAAGAACAGTCATCAAAGTCGGACCAAACTTCCACAATTCACAACCAACTGAATAGAGCGCCTTTCAGGCCTAAACTCTCACATTAGCGATAGTGCCAAAAATCTCCACACTTGGTTTCAATATTCAATAAATCAAGTGACTGCATGTCACACTTATGCAATCTTTCCATGGGATACGCTCTCACGACCTTCCGCACCAGGTAACAAGTCTGCACATCCATACCACTGGCCACACTAATGCCGTAAAGCAAATCAAGAGCCTCTTACAAAGGAAACCAATATCAGGTGACGCTAAAGACAATACCAGCTTACTCTAACCATCTGAATCCTTTCTTACTCACTCGAGTTCATGATATTCTTGCCAACACCAAACGTCAACCTTGCTCTTTAACTTTCAATTCCCATGCCGCTCACTGCACCTAACATGCCAATACGCGACAGTACAAGAATTTCACCATAACTCCTAAACCACTAAATAGAATAAACACTCCATCATATAGTAACCTTTCACTTAACTGATTTTCAGGAGAACCATAGCAACACGCGACTGAATTCCCATAATCGCAAAAAATACCATCCTCTAGTAATGGTCTAAAACACCATAACTCTTCCGGGATCCATCCACACATAACATGCCATAATACTTGAATGCCTCCAGATAAAATCCATTATGGTGGGCGTCAAGCCTCGCACTTACTTCCACAAATGACATGCATAATTTAACATGATGAAGGGACTGATCATTGCCACCATCATGCCGATTCAACCATGGCTAACCGAACCAACCTCTTCTAATTTACTCTGGTCTTGCCTTAGAAATAATAATAGCTCCATTCAAAATATAACGAACCTAATCCGCACTCATCCTGAGTAACCCTATTTCATGAGATCACATTGCGTCAAGACCCACGAGCTAACTCATACCCTCCTTGAGCGCACATTCGCATCTTCAACTGGTATACCCATCCTGATAATTCCTCTACGAGTCCAAAGTTATTTTCTCCCATTCCTCCAATGCTACACCGCATATCAATGATAACATAGAACAATCCAAGCCCCTTTCATAATCCACTCCAGAAGCTCGATACTTAACCATACCACGAACTCGAAATCCTTAGGCACTGCATTTTAATGTTGAATCTACTAGGACCATTGTTGAGAATCACCCACTCTGACTTATTCCCAAATATAATCAAACTCCAAGGCCTTCTAGCACATGAAAACCCTCTTAAAGAAGCAACCGGCAAAATTCCTTTCCTTGTACATCACATCCACACAAAGCATAGAATCTGAGTCTTCCCAAAGACTGAGCATGAATCGATAAGGCCAATTATAGCACACCTTCCTCAAATCCTTTTCTCACATTATCACTGACGTTTTCTTTCCTTAATCTTAATAACCCACCAATGCACCGATAGCTAGAAACCGCACAAGTAGACAACCAACAATCCAATTATAGATGGTGGGACTCTTCCACTTGGCTTGAAGATACAATTATATAACCCTGGGACTCACCAAGATTCCTTCTTCCCCATTGACATCAGCTAAAAGTCCAATAATTCATTCCAAACTCGACGTCATGTTGCATCTAAATAAAATCTGTAGATCTAGTCCCTGTCGACATGAATTCCCAAATGGCTCCAAACTTTCCTCAAGGCATGTGACCATCCTACCACAGAACATATTTGTTACTCTGCCACTCTCCCACTTTGGTTAAACACTCTCCTTTAAGCAACTTCTTGACTTCTGTTGTTCATACTTGACCTTCTAGCAATTAAACCACCACAAAACACCTCCCACATGTCCTTCTCTGTCCAATTGTTTTCTCAAGTCCGAATCAATCTCTGTGACACTTGAACTAATAAATTTCCACCAACCCCAAGCCTCTTATAAGATCATCCTTCTCGAGCCATCAACATTATAAATATCCATTTGATTCTGAAATTGCTACACTCTGCTATCTCTGACAACTGCTTCTCCGGTACAATTTTACACTACCCTGCCCCGAAGGATAATTGATGAAGACCATAACACCGGAAAACCTTAATGTGTTCAACAAGGACGATAACACCATATCACAATTGCAAATCTCACCACGTTCGAAAATACCAAGTCTTGTTACTCCATTATCCCAAACCTGAACATTCCTAGTCTGACTGCCTTTCCTCTGCCGGAAATAAAATACCGAATCTTTGAATCATACACTGAGTAACACCTCCCTTCAGGTCACTCACTGCCTCGACGCCTGGACAAGCATCCTACCATTCCTCAACCAATGTGCGATAGCAGTGCACGAATCGCCATAACAATCAGGGCCAAATCTAGAAACCTTAGGTAGTACTGATATTGAGCTGAAACGATAGAATGGCATTCCACAAGGCGGTGACAATAGCCCATTCAAATACACAGGTAGAAACATCCTGCACCCAATCTGTAGTACCATCACAATTCCTCAATTCCCGATTTATCACAAGTGCTCCAGGCCGCGTAATATTGAATAAGAAGGAAATTAAGGCATAGGAATCAAAGGAATCAAATCGCACAATGAGGAATCAAGAAGGGAAGTGTTCCTAACAGCCCCGCAACCTCTCGAAGATAAGTACAGATGTCTCCGTACCAATCCACAAGACTCTTCTAGACTTGCTCATGACTCGTGAGACCCTAGTGAACCTAGCGCTCTGATACCATGTTGTCACAACCCAAAATCTGTTAAAGGTTCTTATGGCACCGGACACCACTGTCAGGCAAGCCAACACTAAACGGTTAATTAACTTCTCATTTTAATATTTTTAAAATCTTGAATTTCCTTCAATTTAACTAGCAAAGGTGAACATTATAGAATGATAATGATGTTTTTCTAATTCCAATACTTAATATCCCCTAATCATCCCAGAACCCGGTGTCACAAGTACATGAACATTTACTAGGAAGTGAAATAAAATACAATAACTGTATGGAATACAAAATTTGGGCAGAAAAGAAAAATACAAGAACTCTGAAGGAGACTCTGCTGGTTGCGGATCATCTCATAAGATGTAGCTCACCTAAGTCTCTGCATGCGTACACGCCTCTGCTCTTACAAGGCCGCTAATCATAAATGCACTTGCACAAAAATGTGCAGCAAGTGTAGTATGAGTACGTAAATCAACACGTACCCAGTAAGTATCCCGCCTAACCTTGAAGAGGGAGTGATGAAGGTTCGACTTCGACACTTGCTAAGGGCCAACAATATGATAATATGAAGTTCTAATTAAACATGATTGTGATGACCCAAAAGGTCATCACATGTAATTTTAGCTAAATATGTGTTCTGAGGCCATGAAAGCCTCCTTTTATCTCACCTTGATGTACGTGCATAGCCCGGGCACGTATCCGGGAAGCCATTATGTGAAAAATTGATAAAATGATGATTTTATAATAATTATTTGAATAAAGTTGACTTTGGTCAACATTTTTGGTAAATGGACCTAGACCCGTGATTTGACGGTCCCGGAGGGTCCGTAGGAAAATATGGGACTTGGGGCGTATGTCCGGAATCAAATTCCGAGGTGCCAAGTCTGAGAAATGAATTTTGAAGAAAATTGTTTTCTGAAAAATATAAAATTTTTTGAAAATAAGATTTGATGTGAAGCCTGTGATACCGGGCCCGTATTATGGTTCCGGAGCTTGGAACAGGTTCAATATGTCTATTATGTGTTATCTGTGAAATTTGGTAAGAAACGAACTTAGTTTGACGTGATTCGGATCATAAATGTAAAAATTGAAGTTTAAGAAGTTTTGGGAATTTCTATAGAATTTTGAGGTTTAATTCGATGTTTAAGATGTTATTTTGGTGATTTAATTGCAGAATAAGCCCGTAGGATGTTTTTGAAGTTGTGTGCATATTTGGTTTTGAACCCCGAGGGCTCGGGTGAATTTCGATTAGGTGTCGGGGTGTGAAAAGTGGTAAAAATCTGGTGTTTGGGGATCAGATCTGGTGTCTGGTGCAATACCCTTCGCGAACGCGTAGACCTGGGAGGCTAGACCTTCGCGAACGCAGCCATGGTATCGTGATCACAGAGGTCAAAGGAGGTAACCCTTCGCGAACGCGGCCTGGGGCCCGCGAACGCGATGGGTAATTTCGCCCAGTTATTAAAAAGTCCAAAAATAGAATGTTTCATACGGGATTTCATAATTTTGCACACCCTTCTTATTCTCCACACCTCCTTGGGCAATTTTTGAAGAACTTCTTCACCATAGCTTCATAGGTAAGTGATCTTAGACTCATTTTCTTCTATTTTTATCATCACTCATTAGATTTCTAGGCTTAAAACATGGGATTTAGGGTAGAAAATTAGGGATTTGGGTAGAGTTAGGGCTTTTTGAATATTTAGAAATTTGACTTTATTTTGGGGTCTGATTTCAAAAAAAATTATATATTCGGGCTCGTGGGTGAATGGGTGATGATCGGGTTTTGGTCCGAACCTCATGTTTCGACCAAGCGGGCCCGGGGCCGATTTTTTAAAATTTGGAAGAATGTTGGGAAATCTATAATTAGGCATTGAGATTGAATTGTTGAGCAATTTCTGATGTTATTGAGTCAATTATGTCTAGATACGATTGTTTCAGAGTCGAGTTCGAGAGGAAAAGCGATCCTAGAGGCTTGATTGGATTCTTGGAGCGAGGTAAGTGTTTGGCCTAACCTTAGCTTGAGGGAATAGGTGTTGACTCTTATTTGCTACATGTTATCCCATGTTCAACGTATAGGTGAGGTGAAAAGTACCTATATGTTGTTGTCTAGCATGCCCGTGAGTCGTTTTTTTTTATATATATGTGATTTTTCATCGATATTCACTGTGTTATGAAGTAAGTTTCACTTTTGAGGTTATACAATTGATGGAAATTCTTGGTTGTGAATACTGTTGATAAATTGTTCGGTTGTGGAATATTTTGTTAAGTTATACCCGTGAGCGAGATTGGTTGTAGCTGTGTCCCTTGCCGGGGCGGTATTATTTCGGTTGTTGTCCCCTTGCCGGGATGTTGTGACTTATGATTTATGTTGTTGATTCTCCTTGCCAAACTGTTGTTCTTGGTATTGGTTGGGTGAGGAAGAGTGTAAAGCACGAAGGGTGATGTCGTGCATTCATTTATTTATTGCTCTGTGAGGATGAGAGTGTAAAAGCACGAAGGGTGATGCCGTGCCATGATATGATAAGTGAAAGCACGAAGGGTGATGTCGTGCCATGATATGATAATTGAAAGAACAAAGGATAATGTCGTGCCGTTTTACTTATTTATTGTCTTGGTGAGGATGAGAGTAAAAGCACGAAGGGTGATGTCGTGCACTTGTTTTGGTGAGAACGAGAGTAAAGCACGAAGGGTGATGTCGTGCACTTGTTTGTTCTCTATTGTTATTTTGATACTTAGACGATTGCCTTGTTCTGTTATCCAATAAGTGTTTTCGCCTTTGTACCCCAGCATGTTTTCTCCGTATTTGTACTTAACTGTTTACTTCCTGCCGTTATTTCTGTTATATATTATTGAATTGCACAGGTGTTTATTATTTGTCATGTCCTAGCCTCGTCACTACTTCGCCGAGGTTAGGCTCGGCACTTACTCAGTACATGGGGTCGATTGTACTGATGCTACAGTTTCACTTCTTTATGTTGTGTAGATTACGGTACCGGACCCGGTGGACAGTGATCGAGGGAGTATCCTTCAGTCCACAGGAGACACTGAGGTAGTCTTGCAGGCGTCCGCAAGCCTTGGCGTCACCTCCTATCCTTTTCCATTTGTGTCGTTTCTTGTATTTCCAAGACAGTTGCACATGTTTATTTCAGACCTTTATTTTTAGTAAATCTTTGACCATTTGTGAAATTGTGATACCAGTTCTGGGGGTTTATGTAAGGATTTTGTAATATTAAATATTTAAGTTGATGATTTCTTAGCTTCCATACTGTTTATTCATTTTTGTTCATGTTCATTTGTTCTCTTAAATGAAAATAATAAGGAAATAGGTATTTTTAAACGAATGTTGGCTTGTCTAGCGGGTTCAATGTTAGACTCCATCACGGTCCCGACGGTGGGAATTCGGGTTGTGACAATTTGGTATCAGAGCTCTAGGTTTCTCAGGTCTCACAATTCACAGACAAACTGGGTAGTGTCTGAGGGATCGGTACGGAGACGTCTGTACTTATCCCCTAGAGGTTGCAAAGTTAGGAAATAACTTCACATCTTTTCTTCTTTGTCGTGCGATTTGAGTTCTAAATGCTAACTGAGTTCTATTCTATTCTCTCTTGGATGGCGAGAACGCGTACTTCCTCATCTACTGATCAGCAGCCCGATCCTCCTATTGCAGCTCCTACTAGAGGCCGGGGCCTTGCTAGAGGCCGAGGGAGAGCCAGGGCTCAGCCCAGAGCAGCAGCCCCAGTAGAGGATCCTCAGGTGGAGGTGTCTGAGGATATTCCCACCCGGGCAGTTCCAGTCGGACCAGCTCAGGTCCCAGAGGGGTTCATCGCCACCCCTGTTCTTCAGGATGCTCTGATCCGGTTAGTGGGCCTTATGGAGAGTGTGGCTCAGGCCGGTCTTCTTCCTACTTCACCAGCCGTCTCTCGGGCTGGGGGACGGACCCAAACTCCTGCTACCCGCACACCAGAGCAGCTAGCTTCTCAATTCCAGACTCCAGCACCTCAGACAACTGGAGTAGCTCAGCCAGGGATCGTGGCACCGAAAGTTAAGGGAACAGCTATGTTGGCAGATGCTTTATGGAGATTAGATTGGTTCACCAAGCTATTTCCTACTACATTCACTGGTGCACCATCAGAGGATCCCCAGTGTTACTTGGACAATTTCTATGAGGTTCTTCGGAACATGGGGATTATGGAGACCAATGGGGTCGATTTTGCTACATTCCATCTTTCTAGTATCACCAAGACTTGGTAGAGGGATTTTTGCTTGACCAGGCCAGTTGGATCTTCGCTGTTGTCTTGGAGAAGTTTCTACTAGTTAGCTAGAGAGAGGATCTTCGCAGGAAGTTTGAGCGCCTCCAGCAGGGCTCTATGACAGTTTCCCAGTATGAGACCCGGTTTATCACTCTGGCCCGACATGCTATCATGATACTCCCCACAGATCGGGAGAGGGTGAGGAGGTTTATTGAGGGGCTAGCTCAACCTATTAGACTCCAGATGGCCAGAGAGACAAGTACTGATATTTCATTCCAGGCGGCGGCTAATGTGGCCAGGCGTATTGAGATGGTCTTATCATAGGGCAATGGTCAGGGGTCTGACAAGAGACCTCGCCATTTCGGTCGATTCAGTGATGCCTCATCTAGAGGCAGAGATTCCTTTGGAAGAGGTCATCCTCCTAGACCATTCCAGTCGGCAATTCAGGTATTCCGTAGTGCACCATCAACTCCTATTAGTGCACCGCCGCTTCAGAGCTTCCAGGGTGGTTATTCTGGTCGACAGGGACAGTTCCAGGGTCAGCAGTCACAGCAGCAGAGGTCTTGCTATACTTGTGGTGGTATGGGGCACATTTCCAGGTTTTGCCCCCGAGTTTCTAGTGGTTCTCAGTATCAGGGTTCCCGTACTATGATTCCCGCACCAGGTGCACCCCCGCCCCCTCATCTAGCTAGGGGTGGATGTCGAGGTGCCAGAGGTGGAGGCCAGTCCGTTAGAGGTGGAGGGCAGGCTATGAGAGGTAGAGGTCAGCCCGCAGTGGGTAGACCCAGAGATGTTCAGGTTGGAGGGGCTCTGCCCCGATGCTATGCTATTCCTACCAGGCCTGAGGCTGAGGCCTCTGATGCAGTCATTACAAGTATGATTTTAGTTTGCAGCAGAGATGCTTCGGTTTTATTTGATCCGAGTTCTACATTCTCCTGGGTGTCTTCATATTTTGCCCCTTATCTGAGTATGCCCCGTTATTCCCTTAGTACTTCTGTATATGTGTCTACACCAGTGGGTGATTCTATTGTGGTAGATCGAGTCTACCATTCATGCGTAGTGGTTATTGGTGGTCTGGAGACTCAGGTAGATCTCTTGCTTCTGGATATGGTCGACTTCGATGTTATTTTGGGGATGGATTGGATATCTCCCTACCATGCTATTCTGGACTGTCATGCCAAGACAGTGACCTTGGACTTGCCAGGAGTACCTCGTTTGGAGTGGAGAGGGACTCCTAGTCATTCTTTCGGTAGAGTTATTTCATATATGACGGCTCGGCGCATGGTCGAGAAGGGTTGTTTGGCATATTTGGCCTATGTTCGTGATTCTAGTGCTGAGGTTCCTTTTATGGAGTCTGTGCCCGTGGTTAGTGAGTTTTCAGAGGTATTCCCTGCTGACCTGCCGGGTATGCCACCCGATAGGGATATTGACTTTTGTATTGAGGTGGCTCCGGGCACCCAGCCCATTTCTACCCCGCCATATCGTATGGCCCCGCCAGAGTTGANGTTTCTCCTTGGGGTGCCCCAGTGTTGTTTGTTAAGAAGAAAGATGGATCAATGAGGATGTGTATTGACTACCGGCAATTGAACAAGGCCACTATTAAGAATAAGTATCCTTTGCCGAGGATTGATGATTTATTTGACCAGCTTCGGGGTGCTTCAGTGTTTTCCAAGATAGACTTGAGATCTGGGTACCATCAGTTGATGATTAGGGCGTCTGATGTCCCTAAGTAAACCTTTTGCACTCGGTATGGGCATTATGAGTTCTTGGTAATGTCATTTGGGTTGACCAATGCCCCCACTGCTTTTATGGAGTTGATGAACCGAGTGTTCAGGCCCTATTTGGACTCATCTGTGATTGTTTTCATTGATGATATTTTGATTTACTCCCATAGCCATGAAGAGCATGAGCAGCACCTTCGAATCGTCCTCCAGACTTTGAGGGATAGTCAATTGTATGCCAAATTTTCTAAGTGTGAGTTCTGGTTGAGTTCCGTGGCATTTCTGGGCCATGTTGTGTTGGCAGAGGGTATTCAGGTGGATCCCAAGAAGATTTCAGCAGTCAGAGATTGGCCTAGACCCACCTCAACTACAGAGATTCGGAGTTTCTTGGGCTTAGCAGGTTATTATCGCTGGTTTGTGGAGGGATTTTCATCTATTGCAGCCCCGATGACCAAGTTGACTCAGAAGGGTGCCCCGTTCAAGTGGTCAGATGAGTGTGAGGCGAGCTTTCAGAAGCTCAAGACAGCCTTGACCACGACACCGATGTTAGTTTTGCCCACGGGTTCAGGGCCTTATACCGTGTATTGTGATGCTTCACGGGTAGGACTTGGTGCAGTGTTGATGCAGGATGGCAAGGTTATAGCTTATGCTTCACGTCAGTTGAAGGTTCATAAGAAGAACTATCCAGTTCATGATTTAGAGTTAGTAGCTATTGTTCATGCGTTGAAGATTTGGAGGCATTGTCTGTATGGGGTGCCATGTGAGGTGTTCACGGATCATAAGAGTTTGCAGTATTTGTCCATGCAGAAGGAGTTGAATATGAGGTAGAGGAGATGGTTAGAGCTGTTGAAGGACTATGACATTACCATCTTATATCATCTGGGGAAGGCCAATGTGGTGGCCGATGCTTTGAGCCGGAAGTCAGCCAGTATGGGTAGTCTTGCTTATATACTGGTTGGGGAACGACCTCTTGCTTTAGATGTTCAGGCTTTGGCCAATCGGTTCATGAGATTGGAGGTTTCTGAGACTGGTAGTGTTTTGGCCCATATTGTGGTCCGTTCTTCATTGTATGATCGTATTCGGGGATAGGCAGTATGATGATCGCCATTTATGTGTTCTTAGAGATACGGTCCGGCACGGAGGTGCCAAGCAGGTTACAGTTGATGGTGATAGAGTCTTGAGGATGCAAGGCCGTATTTTTGTGCCTGATGTTGATTGTATTCGTGAGTTGATCTTGTAGGAGGCCCATAGTTCCCTATATTCCATTCATCCGGACGCCACAAAGATGTAGACTTGCGGCAGCATTATTGGGGGTGGAGGATGAAGAAAGACATTGTGGCATATGTAGCTCGGTGCTTGAACTGTCAGCAGGTTAAGTACGAGCACCAGAGACCCGGTGGTGTGATGCAGCAGATTGAGCTTCCCGAGTGGAAGTGGGAGCGTGTCACCATGGATTTCGTAGTTGGACTCCCACGGACTCAGAGGACGTTTGATGTGGTGTGGGTCATTATGGATAGGTTGACCAAGTCAGCACACTTCATTCCTGTATAAGTTTCGTATTCGGCGGAGAAGTTGGCAAAGATCTACATGAGAGAGATAGTTCGATTGAATGGTGTGCTCGTGTCCATTATATCTGACTGAGGTACTCAGTTTACCTCCCACTTTTGGAGAGTATTTCAGCGTGAGTTGGGCACATGGGTTGATTTGAGCACAACATTTCATCCTCAGACGAACGGACAGTCTGAGCGTACTATTCAGATTTTGGAGGATATGTTGCGAGCATGTGTCATTGATTTTGGAGGTTCATAGGACCAGTTCTTGCCTTTAGCTGAGTTTGCCTACGACAACAGCTATCAGTCGAGCATTTAGATGGCTCCGTATGAGGCGTTGTATGGCAGACGGTGTCGGTCTCCAGTTGGGTGGTTCGAGACGGGAGAGGCCAGATTGTTGGGTTCAGAGTTAGTCCAGGATGCCTTGGATAAAGTGAGGATTATTCAGGACAGACTTCGTACAGCCCAGTCCATGCAGAAGAGTTATGCGGATCGCAGAGTTTGTGATTTGGCATTTATGATTGGAGACCGGGTATTTCTTCGAGTGTCTCCCATGAAGGGCATGATGAGGTTCGGGAAGAAGGGCAAGTTGAGCCCTAGGTACATTGGCCCCTTTGGCCGTGCATCCTGTGTTTCACGTATCTATGCTTCGGAGGTATATTGCCGATCCATCTCATGTACTTGACTTCAGCGGTGTCCAGTTGGACAAGGATTTGTCTTATGAGGAGGAGCCGTTAGCCATATTAGCTCGGCAGGTTTGTCAGTTGAGATCAAAGAGTTATCCTTCAGTCCGTGTTCAGTGGAGAGGTCAGCCTGTTGAGGCAGCTACCTGAGAGTCCGAGTCCGATATGCGGAGCCGATATCCCTATCTTTTCCCTGATTCAGGTACCATTGTATGTCCGTTCGAGGACGAACGATTGTTTTAGAGATAGAGATTGCGATGACCCAAAAGGTCATCCCGTGTAATTTTAGCTAAATCTGTGTTGCGAGGCCGTGAACCTCCTTATAGCTCACCTCGATTTGCATGCGCAGCCCGGGCGTATAGCCGGGAAGCCGTTATGTGAAAAACTGAAAAAAATGATATTTTTGTGTTGAAATTTGAATAAAGTTTGGCTTTGGTCAACATTTTTGGTAAACGGACCCGGATCCGTTATTTGACGGCCCCGGAGGGTCCGTAGGAAAATATGGGACCTGGGCATATGCCCGAAATCGAATTCCGAGGTCCCAAGTCCGAGAAATGAATTTTTTAAAGGAACTTGTTTTTTGGAAAATATAAAGGTTTTTGAAAATGAAATTTGATGTGAAACCTGTGGTATCAGGCTCGTATCTTGGTTCCGGAGCCCCGTACAGGTTCGATATGACTTATATGTGTTATCTGTGAAATTTGGTAAGAAACGGACTTAGTTTAACGTGATTCGGATCAAAATGAAAAATTTAGAAGTTTTGGAAGCTTAAAGGAATTTCATTGATTTTGAGGTTTAATTCGATGTTATGAGGTTATTTTCGTGTTTTGATTACTTGAATAAGTCTGTGGGATGTTTTTGAAGTCGTGTGTATGTTTGGTTTTGGGACCCGAGGGCTCGGGTGAGTTTCGGGTAGGTGTCGGGGTGCAAAAACCTTAGGAAAATCTGGTGTTTGCTACAGAATCTGGTGTCCAATTATTCCTTCTTCGCGATCGCGGTGCTTTGCATGCGATCCNGGGGGGGGGGGGGGAGAGTAAATAACCCTACACAAATGCAAGGCCTTGGTCGCGATCGCGGGGCCTGTGGCCAGTGCTTTACGCGATCGCGTAGAGGGCCACATGCGAACGCATAGTGCAATTGTGGGCTGGGGATCACACTCAACTATGTCTAATAAAAGACTAAGCGTGCGTTGCAAATATAATCCGGGGTATTATGCCCAGAGTCGATATCACAAGGAATTTACGTATCAAGCAAGCTGTTAGAATACTCAACTGTCACTTGATATTATTTAAATTACTAAAACTAAAGATTAAAACTAAAGATTAACTATGCTAAAGTGTAAACAATATTAATAAAGATCTAAGGTTATGGTTTCCCCCATCTGTGAATTTACTTCTTGGATACTTCATATACCTTGGTTAGTTGTTTCTATCAATCATGAACACTTTATCTACCATATATTTCTCTCAAGTAATTATGATAATTTACTAGACGCACTCTCTCAAGTTACGCTAGCTAGATTGCATTACAGTTNATAATAAATAGGAACAGCTAATTGATGGCCATTCAATTAACTACAACAAGAACGTAGTTGAACAAATAGAGATTAATCAACCAATTGGAACTATATTAATAACACAATAAGTTTATCCTCCAACGGGTTTTACCAAAACCCTAGGTTAAAGAAGTTAGCCAAACAAATTCATAAGAATAAAATCTAAAATAACTTGCATAATTAAACTACAAAGTAATGAAGAAAATCTGTACAAATCGATGTCTTGCCGTCCGAATCCTCTTCTCCTCTTCGAATCTCTTTAAGTTGTGTTTTAGGGGTCTATTTATATGTTTAGGGCGAACCCTAACCATGTAAGAGACTTCTATTTCAACCGGGAAACACTTAAATTCGTCAAAACTCGGATTTGACCGAACTTGGGAACCCCGGGCGTTTGGGCTCTAACGCACTCCTAAGGCTAGGGCAGGCCTGGCGTTTGGGCCCTAACACCCCCTAACGCCAGGGGCTGCCTGGCCTTATGGGATAAACGCCCCCCTAACGCCAGGGGCTGCCTGGCTTTAGGGGGGAAATGCCCAGCTATCGCCCAGGTGTCTCCTTTTGCGTATTTTCGACATATTTGCATCCCTTTAGCTCTGTTTCCATCTCCAATTCACCTACACATGAAATAAACTCCATTAAGCACATAACAAGTGTATATTTATCATTAATGTGCATAAAATGTAAGGCATATGACATGTTAAGCGATGCATTCTAGTCTCGCATCANGAGCTAGTTCCTCACACAATAAAATTTAAGAACACTTAGGAACTCAAGATCGAAAGAATTCACTCACTCTCAGAATTAAAACATTCATATGCCACACACGACGTACCATAGGCTTGCCCGTAGTGTAATACTCTACTAATCGAGCTCATTCAGTCTAGGATCAAGTAGGACTTTATTCGGTTGTAATGTAGGCTGCGGGACGGGTAGGATACATTTGGATATAAGAGTGACTACACCTCCCTAAGCACTTTAATACATATACTTTCGCGTTCAACCTCAAACTTATAATAAGCCAAACT
The DNA here is from genome assembly GCA_005239525.1 of Nicotiana knightiana. Lineage (NCBI taxonomy): Eukaryota > Viridiplantae > Streptophyta > Magnoliopsida > Solanales > Solanaceae > Nicotiana > Nicotiana knightiana. The sequence goes on along the minus strand of ML374075.1, from coordinate 141,807 downwards.
CCACCTCCACATCGATGTTATTACCCCATACATCTTTAAGCACAATTACATTAAGAGTCACCACATATATTTTTCTTTCCCAATAATACACTATTTATTTTCTAATTTTTTTTTCTTTTCTTCTTCTTTTTTTTTTCTTTTTCTTTTCAAGTGACTCTTACTTTTTTACACGTGCACCTTTCTCCTTATTTCAATTATTCCCCTCCTAAACCAACCTACCACCCCACACTTTAATTTTTCCATATTTCATAACAGTTCCACTGCTTAAGAGAGGTAACAAGGTTCAAATATATGATCGATTCAAACAAAGGGGTATGGCTTGTAATGTGGCTGCCAAAGAAACAGGATTATAGGCTCAACGGGGTTAACTACGATACATAATAATTAGGTGGGTAAAATATATATAGCTGGCTCAACAAAGAAATGCATATATCACTTCCAAGACTGAACAAAACTTCTATTTTGCTTTGCATACTCAACCATCACTTGATATTATTTAAATTACTAAAACTAAAGATTAAAACTAAAGATTAACTATGCTAAAGTGTAAACAATTGTAATAAAGATCTAAGGTTATGGTTTCCCCCGTCGGTGAATTTACTTCTCGGATACTTCATATAGCTTGATTAGTTGTTTCTATCAATCATGAACACTCTATCTACCATAAATCTCTCTCAAGTAATTATGATAATTTACTAGACGCACTCTCTCAAGTTACGCTAGCTAGATTGCATTACAGTTCACTTTAGATTGCACCCGAGGTATCGTTATCTCTAATCCAACCTCTAAACCCTCGGTTATGACTTTCGTCTATACTCTGGGAGTGGTGTTGTTCAAACAATTACCTAAATATGCACTCTCTCTCAAGTAGATACATAATAAATAGGCACAGCTAATTGAGGGCCCTTCAATCAACTACAACAAGAACGTAGTTGAACAAATAGAGTTTAATCAACCAATCAAAGCTATATTAATATCACAATAAGTTTATTCCCCAACGGGTTCCACAAGAAATTAGCTAAACAAATTCATAAGAATAAAATCTAAAATAACTTGCATAATTAAACTACAAAGTAATGAAGAAAATCTGTACAAATCGATGTCTTGCCGTCCGAATCCTCTTCTACTCTTAGAATCTCTTTAAGTTGTGTTTTAGGGGTCTATTTATATGTTTAGGGCGAACCCTAACCATGTAGGAGACTTCTATTTCAACCGGGAAACCTTTAAATTTGTCAAAACTCGGATTTGACCGAACCTGGGACCCCGGGCGTTTGGGCTCTAACGCACCCCTAAGGCCAGGGCAGGCCTGGCGTTTGGGCCCTAACGCCCCCCTAACGCCAGGGGCTGCATGGACTTATGGGGTTAACGCCCCCCTAATGCTAGGGGCTGCCTGGCTTTAGGGGGCAAACGCCCGGCTATCGCCCGGGTGTCTCCTTTTGCGTATTTTCGACGTATTTGCATCCCTTTAGCTCCGTTTCCATCTCCAATTCACCTACACATGAAATAAACTCCATTAAGAACATAACAAGTGTATTTTTATCATTAATGTGCATAAAAAATGTAAGGCATATGACATGTTAAACTATGCATTCTAGTCTCGCATCAGCTGGGTACTATTTTGTTTAGTGCGAACGCGGTTTATAGGTCGCGATCGCGTAGGTTAGCGTCCCGTTTACTCTTAGATCGCACTCCTTTCTTCGCGATCGCGTAGCATGGGAGTCATTAAGCTCTGCGATCGCGTCCTACCCATCGCGATCGCGTAAGGTAAATTCGCCTAGTGATTTCCTTAGTTAAAAAACAGAATCGTTACGGGAATAAACCCATTTCACACAAACTCCTTATTCTCCAAACCTCTTAGGCGATTTTTGAAGAACTTCCGCACCATAACCTCTTAGGTAAGTAATCTTTGACTCGTTTTCTTCCATTTTTATCAACACCCACTAGATTCTAGGCCTAAAAACATGTGACTAAGGGTATAAAATTGGGGTTTTGGGTAGAGTTAGGGCTTTTTGATTATTTGGGAATTTGACCTCGTTTTGGGGTTGGATTTCAAAACAAATTATATATTCGGGCTCGTGGGGGAATGGGTGATCGGGTTTTGGTCCAAATCTCGTGTTTAAACCGAGCGGGCCCGGCGTCGATTTTTGGAATTTTAGAAAGAAAGTTGGGAATTCTATATTTAAGCATTGAAATTGATTTGTTTAGCATTTATTGATGTTATTGAGTCAATTATGTCTAGATACTATTGATTTGGAGTCGGGTTTGAAAGGAAAAGTGGTGCTATAGGCTTGATTTGGATTCTTGGAATCGAGGTAAGTGTTTGCCTAACCTTAGCTTGAGGGAATATGTGTTGAGTAATATGTGCTACGTGTTATTATCATGTTCAATGTATAGGTGAGGTGACAAGTACCTATACCTTGTTGTCAAGCATGCCCATGAATCATTTCTTATGGTATATGTGTTTTTCTTCGACATCCTCTGTGTTATGAAGTAGATTTCATTTTAGGGATTATTCAATTGTTGGAAATACTTGGTTGTGAACACATTTTATTAGTTGTTCGGTTGAGGATTATTTGGTTATGTTGTACATTCAGTGAGATTGGTTATAGCTGTGTCCTTTGCCGGGACGGTGATATTTCTGTTATTGTTCCCTTGCCGAGATGTTGTAAATTATGGTTTATATTGTTGTTCTTCCTTGCCAAATTGTTGTTCTGGTTATTGTTTGGGTGAGGAAGAGTGTAAAGCACGAAGGGTGATGTCGTGCCATGATTTTATATTTAAAAGCACGAAGGTTAATGTCGTGCCGATATTGTGATTTTAAAGGCATGAAGGGTGATGTCGTGCCATGATATGAGAGATAATGCACGAAGGATAATGACGTGCCATGATATTGTGAGGTAAAAACACAAAGGGTGAAGTCGTGCGCCTGTTTTGGTAAGAACGAGAGTAAAGCACGAAGGGTGATGTCGTGTACTTATTTGGTCTCTGTTGTTATTTTGATACTTAGACGGTTGCCTTGTTCTGTTATTCAATAAGTGTTTTCCCCTTTGTACCCCAACATGTTTTCCCTGTATTTTTACTTAACTGTTTACTTCCTGCCGTTATTTCTGATACATATTATTGAATTGCACAGGTGTTTATTATTTGTTGTGTCCTAGCCTCGTCACTACTTCGCCGAGGTTAGGCTCGGCCCTTACTCAGTACATGGGGTCGGTTGTACTGATGCTACACCTGCACTTCTTTATGTTGTGCAGATTACGGTACCGAACCAGGTGGACAGTGATCGAGGGAGTATCCTTCAGTCCACATGCGACACTGAGGTAGTCCTGCAGGCGTCCGCAGGCCTTGGCGTCACCTCCCATCTATTTCTTTCCTTCTTTCTTCTCTTGTATTTCTGAGACATTGTATTGTTTATTCAGACTGTGTTTTTAGTATTCTTAGACAGTCTGTGGATTTGTGGTACCAGTTCTGGGGTGTTACTAAGGATTTTGTAGTATCAAATACTCGAGATGTTATATTTCATAGCTTTCGCATTGTTGTTTAAACTTGTTCTCGCTTATTGCTTTTTTGTTAAATGCCTAATAATAAGGAAATAGGCATGTTAACCAGAACATTGTTTTGTCTAGCGGGTTCAACGTTAGATTCCATCACGGTCCTGACGGTGGGATTTCGGGTCGTGACATAAGACAACACATGGCGGGCATGTATCAGGCTTGGATGACTGGGAAGACACCACCCCCGCCACCACCTAGCTTTCTAGATGCTACCCTTACCCAAGCTCCAGACATAGTGTCAGATCATTCACCATACTCTCTAGATTTTCCCGCTTATCACAGCTTTCCCAACCTCCCTAGTAGATCCATCGTTCGTCCTCCAACTACCTTTCCCAAAAATAGCCCTCCTGTCATATTCACTACCTCCACTATCACAACTTCTCCACAACCTCTCCTCAGGTCAACATTGAACACCAGTTCAACCCTCTTGATTCCCAATGCTGCCCCCCAGAGCTGGCTCACCAGGTCCCGGACTCATATAATCATACCTTTCATAATGAGCCTCATGTTGAGAATGAAAAGGTCACAAGGAATGAAGAGCGAGATGAAATGTCCAGAAAGCTGAAAGGTATCGAGCAATCCTTAAAGAACATGCAAGCGAGGGGAAATCCGATTAACGTGTCTTACAATGACTTGTGTATGTTCCTTGATGTTGATCTGCCCGCGGGGTTTAAAATGACAAAGTTTAACTTATATAATGGACGTGGAGATCCAGTTGCCCATCTTAGGGGTTNGTTGGGGGGGGGGGGGGGGAATAAGTTGCTGATGGCGTATTTCAGTGAGAGCTTGAGTGGGGCAGCCTTGGAATGGCATACACATTAAAATGTCAGTAAATGGTATGCATCGGATGACATGGCTCAAGATTTTTTTCGACACTTTCAGTATAATATAGACATTATCCCAGGCCGCTCCTCCCTTACTAAGATGGAAAATGAGCCCAGCGAGAGCTTTAGAGAATATTGACTCAGATGGAGGGAACAAGCTGCCCGAGTCAGTCCTATGGTTGATGAAGAAGAAAATGGTTAAGCTTTTCCTATAAGCTCATGGACCAACCTACTTTAGTCATTTGATCCCTGCTTTGGGTAAACATTTCAATGATGTGGTAAAAATAGGGGAGATGGTAGAAGAAGGAATCAAATCGGGCAAAATCATGAATTGAAAGATACTACAGAAGACATCCAAAACATCTCAGTGAACTTGGGAAGAAGAAAGAAAAATATGAAAGATGTTGTGGAGCCTCGCCAACGACATGATCCAGTGGGCATTCCTACTCAACGCTTTCAGCCTCAATATCGACCCCATGAATATCCATGTACTCCAGATAATCCTCCTCAATGCTACCTATAACGACCCGGCCGGTCGTTTCATGAGATTAGCCCCGTTTCCCCCATTTATGCTTTATCATATATTGCTTAGCATGTTTATGTTATTTTGGGTCAGATGGTTTGGGTTCGAAGTGGTCATGGTGAGAACAGAGGCACTTAGCCTCTTAAAGTAGCCTAATAGTTGAAAAGTCAAATAGAGAGTTTACTTATTGGTAAACGACATCGGAATGCGGATTTTATAGCTTAGATAGCTTCATTAGGTGATTTGGGACTTAGGAGTGTGTTCGGAACGAAGTTTTGTCCGGTGTAGAATTAGGCTTGAATTGGCTAAGGTAAGTTTTTGGCGATTTTCGGTAGGCTGTGGAAAATAGGCTATAGGGCTTGGAATGGAATTTTGACAGCTGGAGCAGGTTCTAAATGTCATTTTGGATATGTGTGCAAAATTTCAGGTCAGTCGGATGTGTTTTGGTTGGTTTCGCCATCATTCGCGAAATTTAGAAGTTTCAAAGTTCATAGGTTTGAATTTGATGTAATTTTGGTGTTTTTGTGTTGTTTTGGTGTTCCGAAGGCTTGTCTAAGTTTGAATGATGCTATGGGGTGTTTTGGTATGTTTGGTTGGTGCCCCGAGGGGCTCGGGATTGATTTCGGATGGTTAGCGGGGGTTTGGACACAGGAAATTTGCAGCAAATATCTGCTGGTGTGAATATTCTGGTGTGCCCGCACCTGTGAAGGGCAGCCGCAGGTGCGATGCTGCAGGTGCGATGCCGCAGGTGCGAAGATAGGCCAGACAAGAGGAATCCGTAGGTACGAAGCATTGGGCGCACTTGCAAAGCCGCAGTTGCGGAAAAGGTATCGCAGGTGCGAGAATTGGGCTGTTAGTGGGATTTCGTAGGTGCGCACCTGGGACCGCAGGTGCGGGTCCGCAGGTGCAAGGAATTGTCCGCAGGTGCGGATTAACTAGGGAGAACAGTAGAAAAAGTGCCTCTGCGAATATTTCGGCATTTTCCCCATTGTTGCATGCAGATTGAGCTGAGTTGAGAGCAAGTTGAAGAAGGTATTCGTGCGTCTTCAGTGGAGGTAAGTTCCCGAATTATATAACTCATTTCTATGCTATTTTGTTCGGATTAGGCTTGTAATTTGAAGAATTAAAGTGGAAAAAGGTTGGGAAAAATGGGGAGGAAATTTTGAAATTCTTTTGGTGATTTGAGTCGGCAATTATGGTCCGATTGTGGAGTTTTTGGTATGTATAGAATCGTGGGAGGATGAGGATTCTAGTGGTGTAAGTTTTATTGAATTCTGAGACGTGGGCCCGGGGCTCGGATTTGGCCGAATTTCGATAATTGTGGTAAAATTTATATATTTCGATTGGGTTTTGTTCCGTTAGCGTATATTGATGATGTTAATCTGATTTTGGTTAGATTCGGAGCATTTGGGAGCCAATTCGAGGGGCAAGCGCATCGCGGAGTAGCTTTTGGGCTGTTTTGAGGTAAGTAATGATTGTAACTCTAAATCTGAGGGTATGACACCTCGTTATTTGTTATTGTGTTGATAAGTGAGATGACGCACATGCTAGGTGACGAGCGTGGGGGCGTGCACCGATAGGGATTTTGACTTGGTCCATCCCGTAGCGACTATTAATTCGCGTATTCGATTTGCAACCTTATGATATCCTGCATTTTAGAAATTTATACTTGTTTATGGGTTGTGAGCCATGATTGGGGCCTTGTGCCGACCCGTTTAGACCCTCAGGGGGTATTCTACCCCTATCCTGTTAGAACAATTGTGAACCCAATCATGTTTCCTACTTGTTGTTATTTTCACTATTATCACACGACTTTGAAAACTTTGAAAAGTATGTTGGGCTCAGTTCCGTGAGTCGAGATGAATTGCCCAAGTGGCATGTGAGGGTGACTGAGTCAGGCCTAGAGCCGAGTGTGTGAGGATAGCCATGGATTGAGCTGCTCGCCGCAGCAATATATGTTATATATATGGATCGGGTTGCACGCCGCAGCAATATATGTGTCATATATTACATGTGGGTAGGGTTGCACACCACATCAATATAGATTATATACATATATGGATCAGGCTGTACGCCGCAGCAATATATGTTATATATGGATCGGGCTGCACGCCGCATCAATATACGCATTGGATCGGGCTGCACGCCGCAACAGATATAGCGCTTGGGCTGAAGGAGCCCCTCCAGGAGTCTATACACCCCCAGTGAGCAAGGTCGACTATTATATGGATCGGGTTGCACGCCGCAGCAATATATGTTATATATATGGATCGGGCTGCACGCCGCAACAGATATAGCGCTTGGGCTGAAGGAGCCCCTCCAGGAGTCTATACACCCCCAGTGAGCAAGGTCGACTATTATATGGATCGGGTTGCACGCCGCAGCAATATATGTTATATATATGGATCGGGCTGCACGCCGCAACAGTATAAATATATATATATATATAAATGTAGTGGAGCGGGCTGCCCGCCGCAACAGTTGTGTGTGTTCATGGTGCTTACTGAGTACGAGTGTTAAGTGAGAGCATGAGATACTGATAGTGAAGTCACGAGTGACTGAGAGGCTTTCCAGAGAGGCTTTATTGTGAGTGATACTGTGCCCGAGGGGCTTATATTCTATGAAAATTTTGTTTTCACTCTTCTTTACACTGAGCCTCTGATAATAAATGCCGGACAAAAGTTTTCATACGAGATTTTTAAATGGAAACCGGGGTTTTATGAAATGTTCGGAATTGTAGATTTCTGACTTGATTTGTTTATTTCCACTTTTTTATTCATTATATGGATTTACATGATTTAAATTGCTCGTCACTACACTCAAGTTTTTAGTTACATTGATTACTTACTGAGTTGGCGTACTCACGTTACTCCCTGCACCTCTGTGTGCAGATCCTGGTATCAGACCATCTCACTAGTTGATTTCTGGACGAGCTTGGAGTTGTTCGAGGATTGAGGTAGCTGCTCAGCATCCCTAGTTCACCTCATTTCCTTCCCTCAGATCATAGTTTCTTTTGGTCTTTTGTACCTCAGACTCTTGTTGTAGCAACTCACTATATTGTATAGTGTATTTTCAGTCTTAGATGCTCATGACAGTTGACTCCAGGTTTTGGGGAAGTGTGTATTTTGTTTCATCTAATTCTGCTATTTTTAAAATGTGCTAAATTTTGGGAAATCTTGATATAAATGTTGATAGTCTGAAATGGTTGGCTAGCCTAGTCCCACGATAGGCACCATCACGGCCGGTTAGGATTTGGGGTCGTGACAAGTTGGTATCAGAGCCTAGGTTACATAGGAATCAACGGTCATGAGCATGTTTAGTAGAGTCTTGCGGATCGGTACGGAGACGTCTGTACTTATCTTCGAGAGGCTACAGAACCCTTAGGAACAATCTCATTTTCTTGAATTCTGTCGTGCCATTTGATTGGTTCTGGGAATCTAAACTTCTTTTGTTTCATTCTCTCACAAATGGTGAGGACTCGCGCCACCGATCAGGGCGATCAGCCACCAGCTAGACCAGTGAGGGGTCGAGGCCGCGGTCGAGGCTGTGGTAGGGGTAGGGGTCCAGACCATGCGGCAGCCAGGGCAGTATAAGTTTATCCCCCCTACTATTCAGGATCAGGTTCCCACCACAAATACTCCAGCGGGACAGGCCCAAGCACCGGCAGTGCCTATCTTTATTCCGGGTCTTCATGAGACCTTGGATCAGATCTTGACGGTGTGTACCACCCTTGCTGAGGCAGTTGCCGCTACTTCTCAAGTCGGGGGAGGAAGTTAGACTCCAATTTCCCGGACATCTGAGCAGGCTACTCAGGGCCAGCAGACACCGAGGGAGGTTCCAGCCTAGCTGGTTGCTCCAGTTCAGGACTTCGTGGTCCTAACTATGCCAGATGATGAGCAGCGTAGACTGAAGATGTTTAGTAGACTACAACCTCTGACATTCAGTGGTGCTGAGGGCGAGGATGCCCAGGGTTTTCTAGATAAGTGCCAGAGGATGGTGCGTACTGTTGGGATTTTGGAGACCAGTGGGGTCTCATTTGCTACCTTTCAGCTTTCTGGTGCTGCTTTCACTTGGTGGAAGTCTTTTGAGAGGCGTAGTCCTATTGGTTCAGCACCCCTTTCCTGGTAGCAGTTCTCCACTATCTTCTTGGAAAAGTATGTACCCCAGTCTCACCGGGAGGAGCAGCGAAGGCAGTTTGAGCAGCTACATCAGGGGGAGCTATCAGTGATGCAGTATGAGATGCGTTTTTTGGAGTTGGCTCGTCATACCACCGAGTTGGTCCCTACTGATAGGGAGAGGATTAGGAGGTTTGTAGATGGACTTACTTATCAGCTCCGCCTTTTCATGACCCAGGAGAGAGTATCGGATGCTACATTCGAGCAGGTTGTTGATATTCCTCGAGATATTGAGTCTGTTCTCCGCCAGGAGTGGGTAGAGAAGGAGTCCAAGAGGCCTCGTGGATCGGGTAGTTCCAGTGGTGCTTCTTCCAGGGGGCATTTTCAGTATGGCAGGGGTCGTTCATTCAGGCCTCCTCGGTCAGGATGCCCATCCTATAATGGTGCATCTTCGAGGCATGGTCCTTGCGGTTTTCAGCCAGGCAATTCTTCATTCGGTGCCCTTCCAGCCCATAGTACAACTCGAGCACCATCAACCCAGGGTTCTTCTATGCATGGTTCTTGGGGAACGTGGTGTCCAGTGAGGGTATTGAGGTTGATCCGAAGAAGGTAGAGGCGGTGCAGAGTTGGCCTAGACAGTTATCAGCTACTGAGATTCGCAGTTTCCTTGGTTTGGCAGAATACTATCGCCGTTTCGTCAAGGGATTTTCATCTATTGCAGCACCTATGACCAGACTGACCCAGAAGGGTGCTCAGTTCAGGTGGACTGAGGAGTGTGAGGAGAGCTTTCAGAAGCTCAAGTCCGCTTTGACTACAGCTCCGGTATTGATTTTGCCTACGGGTTCAGGTTCTTATACAGTTTACTATGATGCCTCGAGAGTTGGACTTGGAGCGGTTATGATGCAGAACGGTAGGGTGATTGTCACGACCCAAAATCCATATGGTCGTGATGGCGCCGGACATCATTGTCAGGCAGGCCAATCATTAATTAATTGAAATAATTTCATGTTTTAGCATTTATGAAAATCATTACCTTTCACTTATTACATAATAACTAGATGGAATCCGTTAAGTAAATACAATGGTTTAAATAGTCCTATTTTAGCAAATATATCCCAACACATCCCAGAATCCGGTGTCACAAGTACATGATTAATTTCTTAGAATTTTACAATTTCTACAAAGCTTGTCCGAAATACAAGTGGACAAGGAAATTAAAATAATGTAATACAGTATGAGAGAGACTCTGTCAGCTGCGGATCGCCTCCGGATGATGCAGCCCGCCTAAGTCTCCAAATCTGCCACACCACTATTAAAGTACCTGTGCAATAAAAATGCACAACAAGTGTAGCATGCGTACGAAAATAACGTGTACTCAGTAAGTTGCCCGCCTAACCTCAGAGAGGTAGTGACGAGAGGTCGAATTAAACACTTGCTAGAGGTGAATTTAGTATATTAGAGTGTGACACTAAGCATGATTATCATAGGCAATTTATTAAAGTCAGGAATAAATAATATCAACTCCTTCCACATTTAACCCTTTAAATCTTCGTCATATTAACAACAATTAATCAACATAGGTGATTTAATCAAATAACAAATAATCAACCGGAAGGAACAACTTCTTCTAAAAATCTTTAATAACTTTAAATATCTGTCATTTCAGTTGACAACTTAAAATTTCAGGCCAGTAATCAGGCAAAATCACAGCAAATATGCAGTAAATATCATGCGCAAGCAATGTCGATAGTGGAACGGCGCAGACCAACAATAATAAAATGTGCACTGCCGAGGGTCGAACGGCCCGAACCATAGATGCATTTATCTGCCCCGCTCGCGAATCGATCATGCGACGCGGTTAACATAATAAGGCTAACCTGCTCACGAATCATACCTGCGACTCAGGTGCTCATATGAATATACATAAATACATTGTCATCCCGCTCGCGAATCATACATGCGACTCAGGCACCCAAAATTACACATATTCACACCAATAAACCACATTTTTATAAGGAAAATTAGTTGTTCAATGAAGTGATAAAATTCTCCTTTTATTAAACATGAGTATAATATTTGAAACGTTTCTGGAGATTTACTTGCTGATTTTGATAGGGTTCACAACTCGATAGGTTTATCCGAAACAAAATTATCAAAGGAAGAATCAATTCTCCATCTAGGTGATTAAGAAAAGTAAACTCTATCCTTCTCGGAGATTTAGATACTAATTGAAAGCATCACATGATAAATTATTGACAAGATCACCAGTACAACAAGTAAAGCATGTTAGTGGGTCCTAGACTACCCGGACATGGCATAATAGTAGCTACGCATGGACTTTCGTCACCTCGTGCATACGTAGCCCCCGCAATTAATATCATGTATTCATTTAGTTCACCTAGGGGGACAATTCCCCCTCACAAAGTTAGAAAGGAGACTCACCTCGCCCCGAAGTTCCATAACCGGCTTCCAAGCCCTTCCGACGACTCCAACAGACGCACAATGCCCCAAAACTATCCAAATAACTGCAAACAAACGAAAATATACTCTAATATCTGCAAAAATTCTAAATTATATAATTTTCCAAACCCGCTCGGTGAATTGACCAAAATGCCCTCGGCCCACGTGCCCGCAATCCGAAATTTCTCGAAGATATATTCTACCCGTAGCTTTATTAGTTCAAATATATAATTTACTCTACATTTCATGCTCAAATTCGTGGCTAAAAATCCAAATTACCATTTCTAGGTTTTCTTCAACATTTTCCAAAATTTTTCAGAATTTCCATGTACAGTTCCATGCAATAACCTTGTATTTAACTTAGAAACATGAAGGAATTACTTACCTTGTGATCCTTGACAAAAACTCTTTCTTGAAGCTCCTCAAAATCATCCACACCAAGTGAAAAATGAAGAAATGGCCAACAAATCTCGGTTTAAAAACATTCTGCCGAGGCCATTTTATCACCCACGATCCAACACTCGCACCTGCGATTCCGCACGTGCAACCAAACCTCCGCACCTGCGGCTTTCCTTAGCTCAAGCCAACTTCGCACCTGCTCCCCATAGCCCGCATCTGCGACTTCGCAGGTGCGAAAATATCATCGCACCTGCACTCCCATCCAGACCACCACTTCTTCGCACCTGCGGCGCCATAGCCGCACCTGCGGCCAAAGCCTCGCAGGTGCGGTCACACCAGATGACAGCCATTCCAGCCTTCTTCAAACTCTCAAACTTGATCCGTTAACCACCTGGAATCCAGCCGAGGCCCTCGGGACCCCGTCCAATTATACCAACCTGTTCCAAAACATTATTCGAACTTGATCGAGGCCTCAAAATCACATCAAACAACATCGAAACCACGAATCGCACCCAAATCCCAACTTTATGAACTTAGACATTTCCAACTTCTACATCCGATGTCGAAACCTATCAAATCACGTCTGATTGACCCCAAATTTTGCACACAAGTCATATTTGACATTACGGACCTTCTCCAACTTCCGAAATCACATTTCGACTCCGATATCAAAATTCCCACTTCCAGTCGGATTTTCTCAAAAACCTTCAAATTTCTATCTTTAGCCAAATGACTTCAAAATGACCTACGGACATTCGAATTCACTTCCGATCGCGCTCCCAACTCCAGAATCACCATACGAAGCTATTCCAAGACTCGGAATTCCTAACGGACATCAATAACACTGAAATGCGCTTCAAACCAAACTTAGGAAATTTTCTTCAAAATACTAACTTCCACAATATACGCCAAAACACTCCCGGGTTATCCAAAGCCCATCCGGACATACGCCCAAGTCTGAAATCATCATACGAACCTGCAGGTACCTTCAAATCCTGATTCTGAGGTCATTTGCTCAAAATTCCAATCTTAGTCCATTTCTCTAACTTAAGGCTTCTGAAATGAGATTGTTTTTTCCAAATCAACTCTTAACTTCCCGAAATTAAATTCCGACCACACCTACAAGTCATAATACCAGAAATGGAGCTGCTCACGACTTCAAACCGCTTAACGACGCGCCAGAGCTCAAAACGACCGGTCGGGTCGTTACATTCTCCCCCACATAACAGACGTTCGTCCTCGAACGTGCTAAGAACTGCTCTGGAGTTATCGGAAATCATTGTTTAACACCCTGAGCACCTGCCCGTGCTACCACAACCTAGTTGAACACATTATCTTGATTAAATCTGAAGATATCCTCTTTTATCCATACCATAAGCTCAGAATCCAGTTCTAACACTTGAAATTCTCTGCCAGGCATAGTTCAAATATATAAAAACCGTATCAACTACCACACGACCTACCAGAACCTGACTACATACCTTTGCTGAATCAGCACCATGCACCACATAACTCATCATCTTACCACAATGACACTCCATGAACCTTAATAGCCAAAATTCCACGAATCTGGTGCTCCCAATGCACCTCATGATATATATACATACATCCTGCTATAATGCTGACGATACCACCACAACGGAGGAGATGTGTAGAAATTAATACCTAACTGCACAGTTAACAAATCATTGAATATCTCATCTTGACTAGAATCATCAACTCATTATGAACCTGAATATTGGTATTTGTTCTTTAATATACACTTCACATAACCTTATCGCACTGATCCCTAATCCGATAATCTCGTCTCACCCAAAATGAACTACTCAGACTACAAATCACCCCAAACATGACCAATAACCTCACATGACACCACATCGCGCCAATAGGCCATAACTCGAACATGATACATAAGGAATGACTCAGGAATGGACTATTCAACTCACGCACTAATCCAGACTTTCCTCAGAAAATAGGAAGTAAAACATAAGAAAATAAATATAGGAACCTTAATCGTCATCACACTGTTGCGGCATGCAACCCGATCCAAATAACATACTCGTGGTGGCGTGCCATCCGATCCCAATAACATACCCGTGGCGGTGTGCCACCCGATCCCATCATAAAATTCACATAAGGAAATATACACGGAGCTGAATTGCTCACCATTACAAATTACTGAATATTGATCATAAGCACGCTAAGTGCATAATACCATCCTGGGGAGACTGATAAAGCCATATGCTCACAAAACTCGAGCACAACTGAGGTGCGATATATATATATATACATACTCTGGATCTCAAGAGCTGTCCTGCTCACATAATATCATCACTACGCGGAGATCTCAACACATAAGAAATTATCAAGCCGTTTCACAACTCACACGGCACAATCATATTATCACATGAAATTGACGAAGACAGAACAACATCTGCTGTTCTAATACCTTCCCATGAAAAAGCGCCCCACTGAAATGAACATGCTTGGCTCCTACGGAGCCCATAATCACATTTAAACCCATATACAAACATCGGGTTTACCTTGCTCGCACCAAACTAAGCTAATAGCTTTACTTGGGTCTATATTAACCCACTTCCTCTCATAATACGCAAGAACAACCATCATAGCCAACAAACACCCCACAATCCATAACCAAATGAACTGAACGCCTTCAGGCATAAACTCTTAAATAAGCAACATTGCACTTCTTTATACTTGGTCTAAATCTTCAATCAATCAGGTGACTACCTGTCACACTTATACAATCTTCCCGCGGTCATGCTTCCACAACCTTCCACACAAGGCAACAAGTCTGCACACCTGCATCACCGACCACACTAATATTGCAAAACACATAAAGAACCCACGACAAGGGTACAAAGCCTCTTTCACCGAATATCGATCTCAGGTGACCCTGAAGATAACACTAGCTTACTCTAAACATTCAAATCCTTTATTCTTGCTTCCGAGCTCATGACATCCTTGTTAACACCGAACCACAATCTTGATTCTTACTCCCAGTAACATAATGCTTACCGCACCTAACATGCCAATATGAGGTAGCGCAAGAATTCCATCATAACTTCTGAACCATCAATAGGGTGAACACTTCATCATACAGAAACCTTTTACTTAACTCAATTCAAGAGTACCATCTCAGCATACGAGTGAATTCCCACAATCACCCAATATGCAAATCCTTAAGTAGTAGTCTATACCACCATAACCCTTCCTAGATCTGCCTACACCTGACAGGCCATAGCACTCGAATGCTCCCATATGAAATCTATTACGATGGCCGACAAGCCCTGCACACACAGGCACAAACCACATGCATAACTTAATCACATCGAAGGAACTGATCCTGCCGTAAATGTGCCATTTCAACCATGGCTAATCAATCTATCTTCTTTTAATCATCTTCAATTGCCTCAGGAATAATAGAAACTTCCTTCAACTCATAGTAAACTCAACTCCCACTCGTCTCGAGGGACCTTGATTCACGAGACCGTGCTTCCTAAATCCCGCAACCCGTCTGATACCCTTCTGATAATCTTTCTACAATCGGGAGTTAATTCCTCTCACTCCCCCAATGCTATCTTGCATGATGAACATCTCATAGAACACTCTAACCATCTTCCTTTTTCTCAGAAATTACTCTACAAAAGCTCGATTCTCGATCATACCGCCGCCTGAAACCCTTAAACGCTGCATTCTTAACTTTGAATTCACTAGGACCACTACAGAGAGTCACCCACTCTGACTTGTTCCGAATACAATCAACTCCAAGGCTCTCTTAGCATATGAACACCCTTTTCAATGAAGCACGTGACCGAGTCACTACCCTTACAACTCGCCTATGCCTTAAGCATCAATTCTGAATCTTCCAAAGCCTAACCCTGGTCCGATAGGGCCAACTTTTGCACACATTCATCAAATACCACACACATTCACCATTTTACTCCTTTCCCTTAGTTGTAATAACTTTCCAACACAACGAAAATCTGCAACCCTATGATAACACAATCCTGCAACCCAACTACAGACGGTGGGACTCCCCCACTTAGCCCGAAACTACTCCTTGCACCACTCTAGACCCTGCCGAGATCCTTTCTCCTTTGTTAACGTGATCTTGCTCAACCAATCCGTCCAATCCTTCCAAATTCTCTTGCTAGCACTCCCTAAATACTCAAATTCTCTATCATCATTCACACATTCTGCCTCCTACCGAATAGCCACTAGAATCCCTCGCAGAAACTGCCAACCATGCCACTGCTAACCTATTCACAGGAGATAACACACTTGTGGAAATCACCTGCAGACACATTCCAACGATGCCAAAATGCATGCTCTCTGCGACATCCGTACCCCATCCTACGCGCTGCTTCATTTACCAACTTTACCAGTCCGTCCGCTCCTCATGGACATCCACTAAATGCGCATCAATATCTTCAAATTCCAAGCTATGCTGCCGCTCCCACTTTGCGACTGCTTGACTCCCGCTTCTTACACCTGGCCTCCTAGAAATGGAAACACCGCCTATCCTCAATCCAATATCATTCTCTGCCAACCGCATTCTTCAATAGTCCTTCACCATACTCTGGCCCCATGCACCCGAAGGGACCATGGCATTGACGAACTTAACACATTCCATTCGATCAAGGACGACGATAACACGTCACAGGTGATTATCCCACCTTACTTGAAAACACCAAGTCTTACTACTTTATCAACCCCAACCGGACCATTCATAATCCAAATGCCTCAAAGTTCTCAGAAACACAGCAACCAAGCTGAAACAACATAATATTCTTCTACAGGGAAACAATAACAGCCCCAACAAATTACACATGGGAAACATCTCGCACCATATCCGTAGCACCATATCAATTCCTCAAATTCCCGATTCATGGCAAGCGCTTCACGACGCGTAAGATTGAGTGGGAATGAACATAGGAATGAGCCTCAAAGGAATCGAATCGCACGATGAGGAATCAAGAAGGGAAGTACTCCTAACAGCCCTGTAGCCTCTCGAAGATAAGAACAGACGTCTCCCTACCGATCCGCAAGACTCTACTAGACTTGCTCATGACTCGTGAGACCTACAGGAGCCTACTGCTCTGATACCATGTTGTCACGACCCAAAATCCATAAGGTCGTGATGGCGCCGGACATCATTATCAGGCAGGCCAATCATTAATTAATTGAAATAATTTCCTGTTTTAGCATTTATGAAAATTATTACCTTCACTTATTATATAATAACTAGATAGAATCCGTTAAGTAAATACAATGTTTTAAATAGTCATATTTTAACAAATATATCCCAACACATCCCAGAACCCGGTGTCACAAGTACATGAGCAATTTCTAAGAATTTTACAATTTCTACAAAGCTTGTCCGAAATACAAGTGGACAAGGAAATTAAAATAATGTAATACAGTATGAGGGAGACTCTGTCAGCTGCGGATCGCCTTTGGATTATGCAGCACGCCTAAGTTTCCAAATCCGCCACATCGTTATGAAAGTACCTGTGCAATAAAAATGCACAGCAAGTGTAGCATGAGTACGAAAACAACGTGTACTTAGTAAGTCGCCCGCCTAAACTCAGAGAGGTAGTGACTGGAGGTCGAATTAGACACTTCCTAGAGGTCAATTTACTATATTCGAGTGTGACACTAAGCATGATTATCATAGGCTATTAAAGTCAGGAATAAATAATATCAACTCCTTCCACATTTAACACTTTAAATCTTCATCATATTAACAAGAATTAATCAACATGGGTGATTTAATCAAATAAAAAATAATCAACCGGAAGGAACAACTTCTTCCAAAAATCTTTGATAACTTTAAATCTATGTCATTTCAGTTGACAACTTAAAAATTCAGGCCAATAATCAGGCAAAATCACAGCAAATACACTGTAAATATCATGCGCAAGCAACGTCGAGGGTCGAACGGCGCGGACCAACAATAATAAAATGTGCACTGCCGAGGTCGAACGACCCGAACCATAGATGCATCTATCTTCCCCGCTCGCGAATCGATCATGCGACGCGGCTAACATAATAAGGCTAACCTGCTCGCGAATCATACCTGCGACTCAGGTGCTCATATGAATATTCATAAATACAGGGTCATCCCGCTCGCGAATCATACATGCGACTCAGGCACCCAAAATTACATATATTCACACCAATAAACCACATTTTTATCAGGAAAGTTAGTTGTTCAATGAAGTGATAAAATTCTCCTTTTATAAAACATGAGCATAATATTTAAAACTTTTCTGGAGATTTACTTGCTGATTTTGACAGGGTTCCAAACTCGATAGCTTTATCCGACTTCCAAGCCCTTCTGACGACTCCAACAGACGCACGACGCCCCAAAACTATCCAAATAACGGAAAACAAATGAAAATATACTCTAATATCTGCAACAATTCCAAATTATATAATTTCCCAACCCCGCTCGGTGAATTGACCAAAATGGCCTCGGGCCCACATGCCCAAAATCTGAAATTTCTCGAAGATATATTCTACCCATAGCTTTATTAGTTCAAATATACAATTTACTCTACATTCCATGCTCAAATTCGCGACTAAAAATCCAAATTACCATTTCTAGGTTTTCTTCAATATTTTCCAAAATTTTCCACAATTTTCATGTACAACTCCATGCAATAACGTTGTATTTAACTTAGAAACATGAAGGAATTACTTACCTTGGGATCCTTGACGAAAACCCTCTCTTGAAGCTCCTTAAAATCGTCCACACCAAGTGAAAAATGAAAAAATGGCCAACAAATCTCGGTTTTAAAACATTATGCCCAGGCCATTTTTCGCACCTGCAATCCAACACTCGCACATGCGATTACGCAGGTGCGACCAAACCTCTGCACCTACGGCTTTCCTCAGCTCAAGCCAACTTCGCACTTGCGCCCCATAGCCCGCATCTGCGACTTCGCAGGTGCGGGAATATCATCGCACATGCGCTCCAAGCCAGACCACAACTTCTTCGCACGTGCGGTGCCATAGCCGCACATGCGGCTCCGCACCTGCGGCCAAAGCCTCACAGGTGCGGTCACACCAGATGACAGCCATTCCAGCCTTCTTCAAACTCTCAAAATTGATCTGTTAACCACCCGGAATCCACTCAAGGCCCCCGGGACCCCGTCCAATTATACCAACCTCTTCCAAAACATAATGCGGACTTGCTCGAGGCCTCAATTCACATCAAACAACATCGAAACCACGAATCGCACCCAAATCTCAACTTTATGAACTTAGAAATTTTTGAACTTCTACATCCGATACCGAAACCTATCAAATCACGTCCGATTGACCCCAAATTTTGCACACAAGTCATATTTGACATTACGGACCTGCTCCAACTTCCAAAATCGCATCCTGACCCCGATATCAAAATTCCCACTTCCAGTCGGATTTTCTCAAAAACCTTCAAATTTCTATCTTTAGCCAAATGACTTCAAAATGACCTACGGACTTCCGAATTCACTTCCGATCGCGCTCCCAGCTTCTGAATCACCATACCAAGTTATTCCTAGACTCGGAATCCCAAACGGACATCAATAACACTGAAATGCGCTTCAAGCCAAACTTAGGAAATTTTCTTCAAAATACTGACTTCCACAATATACGCCAAAATACTCCCGGGTTATCCAAAGCCCGATCCGAACATACGCCCAAGTCCGAAATCATCATACGAACCTGCAGGTACCTTCAAATCTTGATTCTGAGGTCGTTTGCTCAAACTTCCAATCTTAGTCCATTTCTCCAACTTAAGGCTTCTGAAATGAGAATTTTCTTTCCAAATCAACTCTAAGCTTCCCGAAATTAAATTCTGACCACACCTACAAGTCATAATACCAGAAATGGAGCTGCTCACGACTTCAAACCAGTGAACGACACACCAGATCTCAAAACGACCGGTCATGTCGTTATAGTGATTGCCTACGCGTCCAGACAGTTGAAGGTGCACGAGAAGAATTATCCAGTGCACAATCTTGAGCTAGATTCTATTGTCCACGTCTTGAAGATTTGGCGTCATTATTTATATGGAGTGAATTGTGAGTTTTTCACTGATCACCGTAGTTTGCAGCATGTGCTTAAGCATAAGGATCTGAATTTGCGTCAGAGGAGGTGGTTGGAGTTTCTCAAGGATTATGACCTCACTATCTTATATCATCCGGGGAAGGCCAATGTAGTGGCCGATGCCCTAAGTCACTGAGCGGAGAATTTGGGGAGTTTAGACTACCTTCCAGTAGCAGTGCGACCTTTAGCACTTGATGTTCAGGATTTAGCAGGTCAGTTGGTGAGATTAGATCTATCAGAGCCTCCGCGAGTATTGGCTTGTGTAGCCTCCAGGTATTCTCTTTATGATCAGATCCGAGCACGCTAGTATGATGATCCACATTTGCTTGTTCTTCAGGGCAGGGTCCGTCGCGGTGATGCCAGGGATGTGGTTATTGGTGATGATGGGGTCATGAGGATGCAGGGCCGGATTTGTGTGACCAATGTAGATGGACTTCGAGATTTGATTTTAGCTGAGGCCTATAGTTCGCAGTATTCCATCCATCCGGGTGCCGCAAAGATGTATCAGGATTTGAGACAACATTATTGGTGGAGGCGGATGAAAAGAGATATTGTTGAGTTTGTGGCTCAGTGTCTCAACTATCAGCAGGTCAAGTATGAGCACTAGAGACCAGGTGGATTGCTTCAGATATTTGATATTTCGGAGTGGAAGTGGGAGCGAATCACCCTGAACTTTGTAGTTGGACTCCCACGAACTTCGAGGAGGTTTGATGCTATATGGGTTATTGTGGATCGGCTGGCCAAGTCCGCACACTTCATTCTTGTTGGTACTACTTATTCTTCGGAGTGGTTAGCTGAGATTTATATCAGAGAGATTGTCCGATTGCATGGGGTTCCAATTTCTATCATTTCTGACAGAGGTACTCAATCCACATCTCAGTTTTGGAGAGCCGTACAGAGAGAGTTGGGTACTCAGGTCGAGTTGAGCACATCGTTTCATCCTCAGACCGAGAGGCAGTCGGAGCGTACTATTCAGATTTTTTAGGATATGTTGCGTGCATGTGTCATTGAATTTGGGGGTTCATGGGACCAGTTTCTGCCACTCGCAGAGTTTTCTTATAATAATAGTTATCAGTCGAGTATCCATATGGCTCTGTGTGAGGCTTTATATTGTACGAGGTGTAGATCTCCGATTGGTTGGTTTGAGCCGGGTGAGGCTAGGCTATTGGGCACAGACTTGGTTTAGGATGTGTTGGGTAAGGTGATTGATTCAGGATCGGCTTTGCATGGTGCAGTCTAGGCAGAAGAGTTATGCGGATCGGAAGGTCCGAGATGTGTCTTTCATGGTTGGGGAGAAGGTATTGTTGAAGGTGTCACCCATGAAGGGTGTTATGAGGTTCGGGAAGAGCGGAAAGATGAGTCCCCGATTTATTGGGCCTTTTGAGGTGCTTCAGAGGGTTGGGGAGGTGGCTTATATACTTGCCTTGCCTCACAACTTATCGAGTTACCATCCGGTGTCCCATGTTTTGATGCTCAGGAAGTATGTTTGTGACCCGTCTCATGTTTTGGACTTCAGCATGGTTCAACTCGAGGGTGATGTGTCAAATGAGCTAGAGCCAGAGCTATTTTGGGTCGTCAGGTCAGGAAACTGAGGTCTAAGGATATAGCTTTAGTGAAGGTTCAGTGGAGAGGGAAAGTCTAAGGATATAGATTTAGTGAAGGTTTAGTGGAGAGGGAAGCCGGTGGAGGATGCCACCTGGGAGACCAAGCGGGAGATGCGAGACAGATATCCTCACTTATTCGATACTCCACGTATGTTTCTAGAGCCGTTCGAGGACGAACATTTGCTTAAGAGGGGGAGGATGTAACGATCCGGCCGGTCGTTTCGTGAGATTAGCCCTGTTTCCCCCATTTATACTTTATCATATATTTATTAGCCTGTTTATGTTGTGTTGGGTCGGATGGTTTGGGTTCGGAGTGATCGTGGTGAGAATAGAGGCACTTAGCCTCTTAAAGTAGCCTAAAAGTTGAAAAGTCAAACAGAGAGTTGACTTATTGATAAACGACCTCGGAATGCGGATTTTATGGCTTGGATAGCTTCGTAGGTGATTTGGGACTTAGGACTGTGTTCGGAACGAAGTTTTAATGTCCGGTGTAGAATTAGGCTTGAATTGGCGAAGGTTAGTTTTTGGCAATTTTCGGCCGGCAGTGGAAAATAGAATATTGGGGTTGGAATGGAATTCCGTCAGTTGGAGCAGGTTTGTAATGTCATTTTGGATATGTGTGGAAAATTTCAGGTCAATTGGATGTGTTTTTGTTGATTTCGGCATCATTGACAAAATTTAGCAGTTTCAAAGTTCATAGGTTTGAATTTGATGTAATTTTGGTGTTTTTGTGTTGTTTTGGTGTTCCGAAGGCTCGACTAAGTTTGAATGATGCTATGGGGTGTGTTGGTATGTTTGGTTGGGTCCCCTAGGGGCTCGGGATTGATTTAGGATGGTTAGCGGGGGTTTGGACATAGGAAATTTGCAGCAAATAGCTGCTGGTGTGAATCTTCTGGTGTGGCCGCACATGCAGAAGGGAAGCCGCAGGTGCGATGCCGCATGTGCGAGGGACCCTGCGCAGGTGCGAAGATAGGCCAGGCAGGAGGAATTCGCAGGTGCAAAGCATTGGGCGCACCTGCGAAGCCGCAGGTGCGGAAAAGGGATCGCAGGTGCGAGAATTGGACTGTTAGTGGGATTTCGCAGGTGCGCACCTGGGACCGCAGGTGCGGATTAACTAGGCAGAACAATATAAAAAGTACCTACGCGAATATTTTGGCATTTCCTCCATTGTTGCATGCGGATTGAGCTGAGTTGAGAGCAAGTTGAAGAAGGTATTCGAGGGTCTTCAGTGGAGGTAAGTTCCAGGATTATATAACTCGTTTCTATGCTATTTTGTTCGGATTAATCTTGTAATTTGAAGAATTAAAGTGGAAAAAGGTTGGGAAAAATGGGGAGCAAATTTGGAAATTCTTTTGGTGATTTGGGTGGGCAATTATGGTCCGATTATGGAGTTTTTGGTATGTATAGAATCGGGGGAGGATGGGGATTCTAGTGACGTAAGTTTTATTGAATTCCGAGATGTGGGCCCGGGGATCGGATTTGGCCGAATTTCGAGAATTGTTGTAAAATTTATATCTTTCAATTGGGTTTTGTTCCGTTAGTATAAAATTTATATCTTTCAAGGGGCAAGCGCATCGCGGAGTAACTTTTGTGCTGTTTCGAGGTAAGTAACGATTGTAACTCTAATTCTGAGGGTATGACACCCCGTTATTTGTTACTGTGTTGATAAGTGAGGTGACGCACATGCTAGGTGACGAGCTTGGGGGCGTGCACCGATAGGGATTGTGACTTGGTCCGTCCCGTAGCGACTATTAAGCCGCGTATTCGATTTGAAACCTTATGATATCCTGCATTTTAGAAATTTATACTTGCTTATGGGTTGTGAGCCATGATTGGGGCCTTGTGTTGACCTGTTTAGACCCTCAGTGGGTACTTTTACACTATTCTACTCCTATCCTGTTAGAACAAATGTGAACCCAATCATGTTTCCTACTTGTTGTTATTTTCACTATTATCACACGATTTTGAAAACTATGAAAAGTATGTGGCGCTGAGTCCCGTGAGTCGAGATGAATTTCCCAAGTGGCTTGTGAGGGTGACTGAGTCAAGTCGAGATCCGAGTATGTGAGGAAAGCTATGGATCGGGCTGCACGCCGCTGTAATATATGTTATATATATGGATCCGGCTGCACGCCGCAGCAATGTATGTGTTATATATTATATGTGGGTCGGGCTTCACGCCGCAATAATATAAATTATATATAAATGGATCGGGCTGCACGCTGCAGCAATATATGTTATATACGGATCGAGCTGCACACCGCAGAAATATACGTATTGGATCGGGCTGTACGTCGCAACAGATATAGCGCTTGGGCTGAAGGAGCCCCTCCAGGGGTCTGTACACCCCCAATGAGCACAGTCGACTATTATATGGATCGGGCTGCATGCCGCAATAATATATGATATATATACGGATCGGGCTGCACGCCGTAGCAGTATATATATATATATATATAAATGTAGTGGAGCGGGCTACCCACCGTAGCAGTTGTGTGTGTTCATGGTACTTACTGAGTATGAGTGTTGAGTGAGAGCATGGGATACTGATAATGGAGTCACGAGTGACTGAGAGGCTTGCCCGAGAGCCTTTATTGTGAGGGATACTGTGCCCGAGGGGCTTATATTCTATGAAAATGTTGTTTTCACTCTTCTTTACAATGAGCCTCTGATAAAAAATGTTGGACAAAAGTTTTCATACGAGATTTTTAAATGGAAACCGGGGTTTTATGAAATATTCGGAATTGTAGATTTTTGACTTGATTTGTTCATTTCCGTTGTTATTCATTATATGGATTTACATGATTTAAATTTCTCGTCACTACACTCAAGTTTTTAGTTACATTGATTACTTACTGAGTTGGCGTACTCACGTTACTCCATGCGCCTCTGTGTGCAGATTCAGGTACCAGACCATCTCACTAGTTGATTTCTGGACGAGCTTGGAGTTGTTCGAGGATTGAGGTAGTTGCTCAGCGTCCCCAGCTCACCTCCTTTCCTTCCCCCAGATCATACTGTACAGTGTATTTTCAGTCATAGATGCTCATGACAGTTGACTCCAGGTTTTGGGGAAGTGTGTATTTTGTTTCGTCTCAGTCTGCTATTTTTAAAATCTGCTAAATTTTGGGAAATCTTGATATATATGTTGATAGTCTGAAATGGTTGGCTAGCCTAGTCCCACGATAGGTGCCATCACAGCAGGTTAGGATTTGGGGTCGTGACACTACCTCTTTCCACAAAATCCCCAAAGTCATACCTCACGTTGCCACTACTCCATCCATAATGCACCGCCATATGCTCCACATCCACAGGACCCGCAATGGCTTGCAATACCTCCACAGGACCCGCAATGGCCTGCACCACCTCCACAAATTTCTTACCCGCCTCCTCAAGCATGTCAACCACCTACTTACAAGAGGTTCCAACCGAGGCCGGAGTACAAAACGAAAAGGAAGCAACAAAGAGAAAAGTCTTTCATTCCCATTGGAGAATCATATAATGATTTGTTCCAAAGGTTAAGGCAATTGGACATGTTGAAGCCGATTCAAATAAAAATGCCGAATCCCCTGCCAAAGAAATTTGATTTTTCTCAAAGGTGTGCATATTGCTCTAATGCCCCGGGCACAGTATAGAATAGTGTTGGCATATGAAAAGAGCAGTCCAGAAGCTTATTGATGCAGGTGACCGTGCAAAATCCAGATGCAGTGGATACTAGCCAAATTCCATCGCATGTTCATGATGAGATGCATATGGTGGGCATGATTTGTGTTGAAAAGGAATATGTGAACTCTTCTGAATCTCTTGGAGGGCCACTTGCCGCGAAATTTTCATCGTTATCACTCTCGATTCCAGAAGTTGATCTTAAGAACGAGTTGGCAATGAGGACCTAAAAACAATCTTCTGAGTTTAATGTGATGGAGACTTGTGAAGGTCCTAGTAATGTCGATGTGCAACTCAATGGATGAGATGTCGGGCTTGGTAATTGGAAAAATGCTCCTTTATTGGCTAGCCAGAGGAGTCTTGGTGGTTTATTTTGTTGTCATTTTTGTTGTCCGGGTTATTTCAGGGTTGTAATCCGGATATTGTCCCCTTCTATCCTTTTATTTTGCCTAGTTCGTTTAGTCGTAGTAATTCGTTAGTGTTATCTAGGTTTGTTCCAGGGTTGTAACCCAAGTTTTGCTTGCTTGTTTTTGTTGTTCACACTTTTTCACCATCAGTTTGATGTAATTCCCTGTTTTCTGTTATCTCTTGTCCGTTTTGTTCAGTCCTCTTTTTCTTTTTAAATTTTTTTTTTCATGCTGAATCTAGTATCATGATATGCACGTGTAATTCTCAGCCTGATTTTAAAAGTTAGTCTAATCATGAAGTAATGAAACAAGTTTTGAAGATGAATATTTGAGGGAAATAAGTAAATATTTTGATATTTTGATATCATTTAAAGTCCGAATTGTGTGAAACAAAGATGACGATAAGAATATGTTACAAGAGAGTGTGTCCCAGACAATTTGAAGCAAGCAACTTTGAGTTCAAGTGCATCTCAAGTTACCAGATAAAGCCAAGAGAGTTTGCTCCAAATTGACGGAGCACATCTATTGTGAAGAAGAGGTCACATAACGCGAGTTTTGTACTTGACAAGGCACTAAAGAAAAGTGGAAGGCATATCAATGATATCAATGCCAAAGTTGCAAAAGAAATGTTGTGCATGATCTTCCTTTTTTATACTCAAGCTGCATGTGTTGTACTTTGCATTTTCAGAGATTAGGAGGCTCTCTTTCAGCTACCCAAACACTTCATACCCTTCGGTACCCTTTTGAGCTGTGCTGATTTCTTTGACCTCCCCTCTTTTGGAATCAATCTAGAGTCATTAAAAAAAATAAAAAATCATGCCCCATAGGTTGTTTAGAAAGTTCATTCCAAAAGAAAAGAAAAAGGAAAGAACAAAAAAGGAAAAAAAAGAAAAAGAAAATAGCAGCAACAAAGAGTAGTCATTTGAACTACGTTCGACCTGATTCTTGTCACCACAAGATAGGTAGGCCTTCGGTCGCACCAAATAAAATATTTCATAATCCCACGAAGTCTGAGTGGGGAAGTTCTTCTTCATCTTGTTTTAGAAACTGGGACAAAGTCTAAAATGGATTCCAAAAGTTGTAAATAAATTAACCCTGTTCTCTTAGTTATTTTGGGCCTTTATGATATCCTTTCTTTCTAACCCTGTCCAAAAGCCATGTTACAGTCCAAAAAATACCTCCCAAATAATCTTTGAGAATGTCGAGTTAGACATGCCAAAAACATATTTTTACCTTGGTTAATGCCTTGTCATCTGCAGAATCAGAGGAAATGAGAAGAAAAGAACAAAATGAGAGAGTCTTATCGGTGAAAACCTTCACAAGAACCATAAGGCGATGGTGACTTGAGAGAAAGAGCAAAATGAGAGAGGCTTGATGGTGAAAACCCTTCGGGCACTACAAGTCGAATAAGGATCGTGAATCAGATAGGATAATCGGGGCATTGAAGCCCGCATATATAGAGGTATAACAAGAGTTGAACATTAGACTTGTTTGACATATTAGGTTGCTTAATCCAAAATGCATGTCATGGTCATTAGAGTTTGTGTCCACATATGATAAGTTTCTACTTTGTAATTTTCTTGTTAGATATCATCTCTTTCCATTTTATCTTACTTTGTTCCTCTTGCTTTGTTCAAGTCCTCTTTTTGAGTCCGTTTGGTCAGAACACGTGAGAAATGACTTCGAAATATTCTACCAGCTTTCCAATTGCACAGAGCGGAATTTTTCTAGCACATCAAAATGACATAAGTCAGGAATTAACAATATGTGCACTGATTTGATAATAATTGACATACTTTGGGATTCATGTGAAATGCAAAGGTCCAGAAATGTCAATTCATGAGCAAGATGAAACAAACAAAGGGTATAGGGCTCGAATAGATCAGAGGCATTTTCTGTGGTAAGGTTTTACAAAAGGTGGTTAGTCAATAACAAGCAAGGACTTCCGAGTCAAAACCAAGGTTAATCATGGAAATTACAGGAGCAATCGCCCTCAAAGTCAAGGCCATGAACCAACCACCACATTTTAAACTCACAAGTTTTCTTTGTTTGAAACAGGGACGAAGATTTTGTCCAAATCAAAGCTTGGAAGCTTGAATCTTTCAGGTGTCATGCCCAATTTTGTTAGAACAAAGGCTGCTTAAGGATGTGTTTTTACCTCCTAAGCATTCCCTAGTTGAGAAGATCATCACCTCTCAAGAATTTGACCTAGTTGAGAAGAACCGTACCTCCTAGGCAGTGTCCCTAGTCGGA
The DNA here is from genome assembly GCA_005239525.1 of Nicotiana knightiana. NCBI lineage: Eukaryota > Viridiplantae > Streptophyta > Magnoliopsida > Solanales > Solanaceae > Nicotiana > Nicotiana knightiana. Next base: position 113,887 of record ML374075.1, on the reverse strand, counting down.
AGACTCTTTAGTTTTGCTCGAGTTCAGGGGTCCCGCCTGGAGAATAAAGTCAGTTTTCTAATTTTTCTTAAGTTGTTAACCTTTAGTTTTCCTTTAGTTCAGGGGTCCCTCTTGGAAAATAGGGTCAATTTCTAGTTTTCCTAAGTTTTTAATCTTTATTTTTCCTTAAGTTCAGGAGTCCCGCCTGGAGAATAGTGTTAGTTTTAGTTTCCTCCAGTTGTTAGTCTTTAGTTTTCTTAAGTTCAGGGGTCCCGTCTGGAGAATAGGGTCAATTGTTAGTTTTCTTAACTTTTAATCTCTAGTATTTCTTGAGTTCAGAGGTCCTGCCTGGAGAATAAGGTCAGTTTTTACTTTAGTCAAGCTCAGTTTGTAGTTTTCCTCAAGCTCAATCTCAAACCTAGGAGACGCACTTCCTAGTTTGAGTCATTAAGGGGTTTTTGTGATCAAGATTCATCAGAAGGTCAAACAATTCTTTGTTAGCCCGAAGAAGCTAATCAGAACGAAGCATGACAGTGGCAAAAGAGGACACCTTCAGCAATAATGCCACAAACTAACCTCCACGTTTTCAAACTAATAAGATTTCATTTGTTTGATACAGGGGCAAAAAAATTTGTTCGATATGTAGGGATACTCCATAAGGAAATTATGGTTCAGGGTCAATGAATTTTGTTCTTTCTGCAGGGATCTTCCAAGAAGAGAGCATGGCTCAGGTGAGTTCATTTCCAGATTTCAGGACCCTCCCGGATAATGGGAATTAGTTTTCAAGTTTTCAGCACCCTCCTGGATAATGAGATTAGTTTTAAGTTCCCAGGATCCTCCTGGATAATGAGATTTGATTTAATTTTTCAGGACCCTCCTGGAAAATGAGATTCAACTAACACTCACAAATGTTCCTGGTACAAACTGGGGCAAAAAATTTTCTTTATTTTGTCTGTTTTGTTGTGATTGCAGACACCCACCTGGAGAACAGGGAATTCAAGTTCAAGAAACATCAGGAGCCAGTACGAAGAACAGGGCGAATTTTCAATTTTCAAGATCAAGAGGCATCAGGAGCCTGCCTGAAGAACATGGTCAACTTTCAATTTTCAAGTTCAAGAGGCATCAAGAGTCCACCTGAAGAACAAGGTCAACTTTCAATTTCAAGTTAGAGAAGCATCAGGAGAATCCTGCCTGAAGAACAGGGTCAACTTTCAGTTTACAAGTTCAAGTCAGAGAGGCATCAAGAGCCCTCCTGAAGAACAGGGTCAATTTTCAATTTTCGAGTTTAAGAAGCATCAGGAGAATCCCTCCTGAAGAACAGGGTCAACTTCCGATTTACAAGTTCAAGTCAGAGAGGCATCAGGAACCCGCCTGAAGAACAAGGTCAACTTTCAAATTCAAAGTTCAAGAAGCATCAGGAGAATCCCGCCTGAAGAACATGGTCAAGTTTCAGTTTCAAGTTCAAGTCAGAAGCAGCAGTAACTCACCTGAAGAATAGGGTCAACCTCCAACCTTTAAGTCAAATCACAAGTAGCACGAGCCGCCTGAAGGACAAGGTTTGCGAGTTCAATTCTTCTCCAAGTTCAAGTTTATTTCAATTGCAGGAAGCAGGGTCCCACCTGAAGAATAGGGTCAACTTCCAGTTTTCTTCAAATTCAAGTCAGCAGGATGCTCACCTGAAGAATATGGTGAATTTTCAGTTTCGTGTTCAAGGATCAAGTAGATAGGATCTTGTATTTTTCTTTATTTTTCCTTTTATCTTTGATGTAACGGCAGGAACCGCGGACCAGAACCTCGACGACACATCACTCGACTCTCCACCTTGGTATATTTCAACACTCTTCCTACCTCTGAACTACACGTGACCTGATTCCTTTATAGTCGGGGATATGCAGGCAGCTCAGATACCACGGCTCGGTCACATTCTCCTTCTTTTAGTTTTTGGTCTCTCTAAATAAGGGTCGAGTAAAAAAAATCTGTCTCGTCGTTCTTTGTCTGAAAAACTCTTCGTGTTTCCATACAAAGAGGGGCAGCTGTAGACATGTAATTTTTGACCCTCCCCGAGATTTTACACATTTTAGCGTTTAAATATTTAGTTTAGGTCTAATATCGCTATTTTTAACTAGTTTAACTCTTTTACTTTATTTTATCACAAAAATAAAAATTACAAAAATATTTTCTTTTATTTAGCTAATTGATATTTTATTTAGTTACTTTTAGTTAATCTACCTTACATAAAATTCGAAAATACAAAAATAGTTCCACTTTGTCTTCAAGGATATTAGTGTTTTTGGTAGTAGTATTATTTTAATTTTGCGATGATTTTAACCTAATCTTATTTTTATATTTAGTATGATATTTGAAAAATACCAAAAATAGTTTCATATTTTATATATAATTTAGTTTAATTAATTAGATTGGTTTTTGCATTATGCAGTATATCTATCTTATATTAAAAGGGATTTAGCTAAGGTTTGAACATTTTTTTAGTCCAATTTTAAAGCCCAAATCTGAAGCCCACCTTTCTCCAACCCTTACAAAAGCTGAAGACCCTAACCCTAAGGACTCTTCTTCTTCTTAGACAAAAACCTAAAAAAGCCCTAACCCCACACTACTAAAAACGGCCGCCAGCCACTTTCCACCAAAAACCGGCCGGAATTTCCGCCAACCATCCTCCATAGCCGCGAGCTCCCTCGCCACCACAAACAAGAAACACACACACACACATTTGCAACTCCACCAAAGTAGAACCTCCCTTCACCTCAGCCGCCTCCACCAGCCACTCTACTCGTTGGAAAAACAAAAAAAAAAAAAACCAACTAGATCTGAAAACCAAGAAAAAGCTTTTTGAAAATATGGATTTCCAAGAGGTTTTTGAGGTCGAAATTTGCTGTTTGTTGCTGAAGTTTTCCCGTCCCGTGTGATTTCAGTCGAGGTTTTCCGGTCAAGTTCGGCCCTCGGTTCCTATTCACGCACTGCTACTGTAATCAGATGACTCCTTGAGGTGCATTCTTAATTCTCTCTTACAAGGTTAGAAAGGAGACTCACCTCGTGTCGAATCTATTTCCCGGATAACGCGCCCGAAACTTCAAACTCGTCTCCCAAGGACTCGAAACTAATCAAACGTTACGTAAATATATCAAATTATACTGAAAGCATGGAATTCTCCTACTTATTTAGTCAATTCATCATTCTTGAAGAAATCCCAAAATACACCCCCGGGCCTACATGCTCGGATTCCGGATATTTTCCAAGGAATCGATTACCTGTAACCTAAGGATCATTAATATATAGTTTTTGTATGATTTCATGGCTCATTAACGGGAAATTCCCTAAATTTTCATAAAGCCCTAGGATACTACTCAAATCCATGATTTTTCACTAACTAGGTAGTTAATTCAACTAGAAAATCATGCATTAACTAACTTTAGGATAGAATTCACTTATCTTTTAGTAGCTAGGTCGTGGGACTCTTTTCCAAGCTCTCAAGATCGTCTATGGCCTACATGCTCGCACCTGCGCTCTCGCGCCCGCGAGAAAGGACTCGCACTTGAGGAAGAGGGGTAAGGGGCCTACGCTCGCACCTGCGGGCTGGAGTCCGCACCTACGGGGAAAGGGCCCGCACCTGCGAGAACTGGGCATCCCACCTGGGGTCGCACCTACGAGGCTGGGACCGCAGGAGCGGTCCCGCACCTGCGATTGGGCAACCGTTTCAGCTGGTTTTTGCCCTTGTTTGGTACCCGAGAGACACCCGAGCCCCCGTCCAAATATACCAATAAGTCCCAAATCATAATACGGACTCGCTCAAGCCTTCGGAAAACTCAAAACAACGCAAAAGCCCAAAATCACACCTCAAAACCCTTAGAATCAAAACTTAAGAACCTCAAGTTCTTGAATTCGGTAACAATGCGCCGAACCGACCTATACTATGCCGAATGACACCAAATTTTGAGGCAAGTCATAAATGACATAACAGAACTATTCCTGGTCTCGGAATTCCGTTCGGACCTCGATAACACAAAAACACGTCCCAAACCACAATATGAAATTAAGGGAACTCTTATTTCGATATTGGGCGTCGAAACGCTCCCGGGTCATCCAAAACCCATTCTGAACATACGCCCAAGTCCGAAATCATCATACGAAGCTACCGGAATCGTCGAAACTTGAATCCGAGGTCGGTTACTCAAAATGTTGACCGAAGTCAAACTTGGCCTTAAAGGCCATCCTTAAGGAACAAAGTGTTCCTATATCACTCTAAACACTTCCGAAACCCGAACCACCCGTCCCCGCAAGTCATAAATCACAATAAGCCGCTATGAGAAGTTTCATTTAGGGGAACAGGATCCGATAACGCATAACGACCGGTCGGGTCGTTACAGAAACTTTTTACATTTGATAGCTATAAAAAATATATAAAATTTATATATATATTTTTTAACTAACTTATCGAAATGTATATAAATACAAAATATATATATTTGTTCGGTTATTATTCTGAGAGCGACTATACAGTATCATTTTTCCTATATTTATTATTCTCTTGGCCCTTCAACAGTGACTTCCAATGGGAGATTTCTTAAGAATAAAAAGATTGAGTTGTCACAATGACAACAATCTTTATTTATTTAGCCTTGACAAATTTCCCTCGGCACCCCACCAACGAGGCAACGAGCTGAACTTCTGCTATTTCTTCTTTTTTTAAAGTCTTTTTCTCTGTTTGGAGTGCTATGTTGATGAGCAATGAATTGTCCTAATAATTCAATCAATCCTTTATTTTTAAAAAAAATTCTTCAAGGACCAAGCGATCCCTTTCCTTCATTTTTCATGTAAATAAATCTAAATAAAGTTACATATTGGCCACCATGTTGTTCTTTTGTTACTGCGTTTCATATTCTTTCTCCATTTCTTTGGGTTTAACTTTAAAGTTGTATGCTTGGAAGTATAAAAGATATTTGTATAATAAGTCATTTATTAAATAATTTTAGCTGAACTTTTAATAAATATTAAATGGTAAATTATACTGATAATATAAAAAATTATATATAGCCAATGTATACAATTTAAAGCAATTAGTGGAACGTTTCTTCCTTACTTTTCAGTTTGTCTTTGTCAAGAAGTAGAAACCAGAAAATGTTGTGTAACAAATTTGTCTAGACAAATACAGTTATGTTATAAATAGAGTTTTATTTAAGATGATTGTCTATATTTTAGAGAGATTTTAGACATTTTACTTGGTGGTTCAGTCACTCTTTCCCTATAAATAGAGGGGTCCTATTCCATTGTTATTAATCCTAAATCAATAAGAATTCTCTCTCTACTTTTCTCTGCAATACTCTTCTTCTTCTTTTGTTGTTTCATAATACGTTATCAACACGAGACTCTAACCAATTGAGTAGAAGCTTTGGGATTGATCATAGTGATTGTCAATTGTTCCATGTGATGGATTGTGTATAGATGTTCGTAACACGCAGCAGAAGACAATAACAATCCTAGGCAGAACTTTTCGTGTTTAAAATATATTTACATGTCAAAGATCGGATCTAAGACGTACCTGGTGAAGAGAGTCTCGTTTCAAAATTTTCTTCGATAATGCGAAGACTCGATGCGTATCCACACCGAGACCGACCCTTGCTATCAACCCTTTGATCAATGAAACCCGCGAACAAATTGAACAAAATATTATGCTGAAATTTTTCTCAAAAATCTCAACTCAATGTTAGAAGAACAAGAAACACTTTTCTTGTAATATTATTTTCTCTCTTGGCTTTGTATTGTATTCTCACATTCACAAAGTGATTTTTCTTCTCAAGAATTCATTATGCAAATTTTGTTTAATCACCCTTTATATAGCATCACCTATAAACCCTTATCCTATTTAGTTGAAGTAATAATTTACTTAGGATTAAAATTTATTCCAAAAAATAAACTTTGTAAACTTTTTCCATAAAATTTGAATCTCATTCAAATAGGTTTGTGACGGCCGAAGACTTGTTCACGTTATCATTCCAACTCAAAGTTGGAAGCTGTTACTTGTAAACCTTTCATAATTAATAAAGGACTAATCCCCTTCAAAATGGGATGAAATTTACGACAAATTCCTTTTGTGAACTTTACACGTGAAAATCCAATTCTAAATTCGATTTGATTCATAAGTCTTTCATTTATATATATACCTTATATAAATAAATATTAATTATATATATTACATATATATTTTGACCAAGAGATATAATATAATTTTCTATTCCAAATAGAAAACTTCAATTTGTTCACAATATTAATTATATCCTCTGTGCTAGCAAAGAATATCATAATATTTCATCTGGACTAATAATTTAAATTATTTGGCTAGTTAAATTCTACAATTTAATTACCAAACAATAAAAGAATTAATCCTCTAGCAAAGAGCAGAACACTCGTTATTGTGCGACCACATAGGTTCAATATTAAACGGGTAGTAAATTGATCACATTAATATACTAATCAAGGGTAGCGTCTAGCAATACTCCTTAATGACCAGATAGAATGAAGTATACAATTTACTCTCACGAACCAGTAGAAGAATAATGTAGTAATTCCTTCTGTCCTTATAGCTCTGGACCACCCTAGGATATGGTTCAACTGTCAAATCCTAATAGGCGACCAACTATGTGGTCATATCAAATATAATCAACCATTGAATGACCTAAGAAACTCTTTCCTTCTTTCATTCAATTGCCCTGGCCGATGTCTTAGTTTGGTCGTTTATAATTCATGAAAACATGGAGCTTCAACTCATTACCAAGAGTTGACAGATTCCATCTTGATCAATCACTAATTCTACAAGTATTTAATCATATCCAATATCCTTACAACTATCGTCTAAGGGCCATAGGTCTCACGACCCAAAATTCCTAAGGTCGTGATGGCGCCGGACACCATTGTCAGGCAAGCCAATCATTAAGTAGTCGAAATAAACTCCTGTTTAACATTTATAAAAAAAATCATTTTCTTTCACATTATTACATATTAACCAAATAAAATCTGTTAATTTAAAAACAGTGGTTTGAATACTACACTTTGACAAATATATCCCAACATATCCCAGAACCCAGTGTCACAAGTACATGAGCAATTTCTAAGAATTTATACAATCATCACAAAGCCTGTCCGAAATACAAATTGGACAAGGAAATTTACAATAAAAATAAATACAGTACGAGGGAGACTCTGTTAGCTGCGGATCGCCTCCGGATGATGCAGCTCGCCTAAGTCTCCGAATCCTCCACATTGCTATGAAAGTACATGTGCAATAAAATGCACAACAAGTGTAGCATGAGTACAAAAACACGTGTACTCAGTAAGTCGCCCGCCTAACCTCAGAGAGGTAGTGACGAGAGGTCGAATTAGACACTCACTAAGGGCCACCAAATTTATTAATAGTATAAGATGAACACAATAGGCATGTGAATGTAGTAAAACTACATATATATAAGGCACTGAAATCCAAGTAAATACTGGAAATAAACAATCAGTTACCACTTTTTCATTATTTTCACCTAGGGGGACAATTCCCCCTCACAAAGTTAGAAAGGAGACTTACCTCGCTCCGAAATTCCAATACCGGCTTCCAAGCCCTTCCGACGACTCCAACGGACGCACAACCCTCTGAAACTACCACATAACGGCAAAGCAATGAAAATTCATGCTAATACTCACAACAAATTCAAATTATATACTTCCCCAACCCCGCTCAATGAAATGACCAAAATGCCCTCGGGCCCACGTGCCCGGAATCTGAAATTTCTCAAAGATATATTCTACCCATAGCCTTAGTAACTCAAATATACAATTTACTCAAATACTCATGCTCAATTCGTGGCTAAAAATCCAAATCTCCGTTTTCGAGGTTTCTTCAATAATTTCCCAAATTCCTACAAATTTCCATGCCTAATCCATGCATATAATCTTGTATTTAACTTAGAAGCATGAAAGAGTTACTTACCTTGACATTGCATGAAGGAATCCTCTCTTTGATGCCTCCCAAAATCGCCTAAGCCCAAGAAGAAATGAAGAAAATGAACCAAGAATCCTTGTTTTAAAACATTCTGCCCAGGACGATTTTCGCACCTACGGTCCCCTTATCGCACCTGCGCTTCCGCAGGTGCGCCCAAATCTCCCGCACCTGAGGCCTCCTTGGATCCAGCCCATTTCGTTGTGCGGCGTTCTTAGCCGCACCTGCGGCCAAAGCCTCGCAGGTGCGGTCACACCAGATGTCAACAACCTTCAGCTTTCTTCAACTTCAAATATTGATCTGTTAACCACCCGGAATCCACCCGAGGCCCCCGGGACCCCACCCAATTTTACCAACCTGTTCCAAGAAATAATGTGGACTTGCTCGAGGCCCCAAATCACATCAAACAACATCGAAACCACGAATCGCACCCAAATCCCAACTTTATGAACTTAGAAATTTCCAACTTCTACATCCGATGCCGAAACCTATCAAATCACGTTTGATTGACCCCAAATTTTGCACACAAGTCATATTCGACATTACGGACCTGCTCCAACTTTTGGAATCGCATTCCGACCTCGATATCAAAACTTTCACTTCTGGTCGGATTTCTCAAAAACCTTCAAATTTCTATCTTTAGCCGAATGACTTCAAAATGACCTACGGACATCCAAATTTACTTCTGATCGCGCTCCCAACTCCAGAATCACCATACGAAGCTTTTCCCAGACTCGGAATCCCAAATGGACATCAAAAACTCAGAAATGCACTTCAAGCCCAAATTTATGAAATTCTTTAAAAAGGTTGACTTCCACAATATGCATCAAAACGCTCCCGGGTTATCCAAAACCCGATCCGAACATATGCCCAAGTCCGAAATAATCATACGAACCTGCTGGAACATTCAAATCCTGATTCATAGGTCGTTTACTCAAAATTCCAATCTTAGTTGATTCTTCCAACTTAAGGCTTCTGAAATGAGAATTTTCTTTCCAAATCAATTCTAAACTTTCTGAAATTAAATTCCGACCACACCTGCAAGTCATAATACCTGAAAATGGAGCTGCTCACGACTTCAAACCGCTGAACGACGCGCTAGAGCCCTAAACGACCGGTCGGGTCGTTACAATATGTGTCTAGTATTAAAGCACAATAAATAACTTGTCAATTACTATGACGATCTCAGGTTAAAGGAAACTCTTACATCACATTATTCAAGAGAATATCTTATTGACAGTTTATGGTAATTCTAACCATTAGGAATTATCCAATGAGTCGGTTCAATGATCATATCTCTATATGCATCATCTATCTATGTGATTTAGTTAATGAGATCAACTAATCTTTATTCAATAAAGACGATCACATAAATATTGATCTAACCGGATTACTATTGTCCAAATTAATAATCCTATGATCAAGAACAAAATTTAGATTAAATTATAAGAAACTTTACTCTCATTATCATGATCTCCATCACGATGACAAGTCTCAAAATTTTATCAAGGACCTTATCAAATTAATCAAGCAATTAATAATAACTATGATAAAAGAATATCAGATGCCATACATTGTTATATCAAATAACGTGCAGAAAAATATGTTCAAATCATCAAATATGAGATTGGATCTAGGGCATATCTACTATATCCCTAACAATCTCCCACTTGCACTAGAGCCAACCGCTTTTGTACTTCATCCCCAATTTTCACTTGTTCTTGTCAAACTCCGTTGCACAAGAGCTTTAGTGAATGGGTATGAAGAACTTTCCTTTCCATCAACCATTTGAATCTAGACGTTTTCACGTTCAATGATCTCTCTTATCAAGTGATACCTTCGCAGAACGTGTTCGGGCTTTTGGTTTGATCTTGGTTCTTTTGCTTGAGCAATGGCTCCAGTATTGTCACACAATAGTGGAACCGCACCTTCTATTGAAGGAACCACACCGAGTTCAGTTAAGAACTTTTTCATCCATACATCTTCCTTAGCAGCTTCACTAGCTGCTATATATTCTGCTTCAGTCACTGAATCAGCTAATGTAGCTTGTTTGGAACTTTTCCAACTCACCGCACCACCATTTAAGCTGAATACATAACCATAAATAGATTTGCTATCATCTTTATCTGAAGAGAAATTTGCATCAGTAAAACCTTCAAGTTTCAACTCAAAATCTCCATAGATGAGGAATTGGTCTTTAGTCTTTCTTAAGTACTTAAGAATGGTCTTAACCACCTTCCAATGTTCCTCACTAGGATTAAGTCCAAGCGCATAAGCCACATCAGAACGTGTACATGTCAGGGTATACATGTAGCTCCCACTGCACTAGCGTATGGGATCCTACTCATGCGTTCTCTCTCTTCAGGTGTTTTAGGACAATCCTCCCTACTGAGAGTAATTCCAGTGCCTATCGGAAGATAGACTCTTTTGGAATTATCCATATTATACCTCTTTAATATGGTATCAATGTACAAAGACTGGGAGAGTCCAAGCAGCTTCCTAGATCTATCTCTATAGATCGTTATTCCTAATATATAAGCTGCTTCTCCCAAGTCCTTCATGGAGAACTATTCAGATAGCTAAATCTTCGTACTTTGCAATGCCGGTATGTCATTCCCTATGAGAAATATATCATCAACATAAAACACTAAGAATATAATTGTGCTCCCACTAACCTTTTTGTACACACAAGGTTCTTCTTCGCATCTAACAAAGTTGCACTTTTCAATTGTCTTGTTAAAGCGAATATTCCAAATTTGAGAAGCTTGCTTTAGTCCATGCATGGATCTTTGTAGCTTGCAAATTTTATTATGATCAGACGAAGATGTGAAGCCTTCAGGTTGTGTCATGTACTGTAACGACCCGGCCGATCGTTCCGAGAGTTTAGCCCGTTTCCCTTATTTCTGCTTCATTGCTTGTGTGGTTCATCTCTTTTGTGTGGCGTTGGGTTGAACTGCTCGGGTTCAGAGTGGTCATGGTGAGAAATGAGACACTTAGTCTCTTAAGTTGGCCTTATAGTTAGAAAAGTCAACCAGAATTTGACTATTGGGTAAACGACCTCAGAATGTAGATATTATGGCTCGGATAGGGATGTGTTTGGAATGTGGTTTTGATGTCCGGAGTAGAATTAGGCTTGAATTGGCAAAATTGAGTTTTTGGTGATTTTTGGTCGGTAGTGGAAAATTAGTTATCGGGGTCGGAATGGAATCCCGAAAGTTGGAGCAGGTTCGTAGCATTATTCAGGATGTGTGTGCAAATTTTCAGATCATTCAGACGAGGTTTGGATGGTTTCGACATCTTTGGCGAAATTTGGGAGTTTCTAAGTTCATAGACTTGAATCCGAGGTGAATTTAGTGTTTTGATGTTGTTTTTGGTGTTCCGAGGGTGCGACTAAGTCCGGGTGACCATTTATGACTTGTTGTTATTTTTGGTTGGGGTCCCAAGGGGCTCGGCATGATTTCGGATAGCCATCGGGGGATTTAAAGTTGGAAAAATTGCAGCTGAAGCTGCTGGTGTAATGTTTCTGGTGTAGCCGCACCTGCGGAAGGGTGGCTGCAGGTGCGACGCCGCAGGTTCGGAGAGGTGTCTGCAAGTGCGGAACTCGGTCAGGCTGAAGGAGATCGCAGGTGCGAGACTTGGACCGCACCTGCGGAGTCGCAGGTGCGGAAATGGCCCTTTAAGTGATATTTCGCAGGTGCGCACGCAGGTTCGGGTCCGCAGGTGCGAGATTTAGGAGGCAGGTGCGGAACCCTGGTCAGAATATATAAAAAGGGCCCTTAGCGAATTTTGGTCATTCTTTCACCTTTTTTATTCGGGTTTGAAGCTTTTGAAGGGTTTTGAAGAGGGAAATCGATAGTTCTTCATTGAGGTAAGGATTTTGGACTTAAAACTCGTTTATATGTGATTAAAGGTCTGATTAGTGGTAAAATTTGGGGAAAATCAGTGCTAAAAATGGGTAATTATGGCTTGCGATTAAGAGACCTTAAAATGGGAATTTGAGGGGTCATTTGGACTCCGATTTCAGTGTTCCTTGTATGTACAAACTCGTGGGAGGATGAGGATTCTTGTGGGGTAAGTTTTATCGAGTTCCGAGATGTGGGCCTGGGGGTCGGGTTCGGCTAATTTCGGGATTTTTGGGTAAATTTGGTAATTTTTGAATGGGCTTCATTCCTTGGCATGTTATAATGATATGAATCTGATTTTTGGTAGATTTGGAGCCCTCAGAGGCCCAGTCTAGAGGCAAAGGCATTGAGGGCTAGGTTTTTAGTCGGTTTTGAAGTAAGTAATGTTTCCAAACTTGGTTCTGAGGGTTCGAAATCCCGAGCTATATGATTATGACTATAATTAAGGTGACGCACATGCCAAGTGACGGGCGTGCGGGAGTGCACCGAGTATTTGTGTCCTAGATCATTCCATGTCATTTTCTAGTAGCTATTACTGATCGATATTCACACTTTTATTAATGTGGTAAATGTGAACATGTTCGAAATCATGTTAAGTATAAATGCTAGGCTTCACGCCGAAAATGTTGAGACCCGAGTGGTCGTATATTACTGTCTTATTTTGTGATTTATTTGATTCCATATACTCAATCCTGTTATAGCATATCATTTCATACCTCAGTCTCAGTATTGTTAATTATATGCATATTTATCATTGTTTCGGGCTGATGGATGCATCTATGATCCATGTGAGTGAGACTGGAGAGTAATGACTGAGTGAGGTCGAGAGTCTATTATTAGGACAGTTATGAGATCGGACTGCACACCGCAGCGATACTTAAATCATGCCTTCGTTGGCTTGATATAGCGCTTGGGCCACTAGGGCCCCTCCGGAGTCTTTACACCCCCTGTGAGCGCATTGATGTTGAGGAATGGATTTTCCCTGGGCATGGATCGTGTCCGAAGTTGATGTTATGTGAGGGATGGATCGGCCCTGGATTTGAATCTTGTCCGAGTGTTGTATTCTGGAGATGGACCTTCTCCGTGGGGCTGTATTTGCCTTTTGCCTCAGTACTGAGTGACTACGGTCACCGATTATTACCTACATTTCGGGATGGACTTTTCCCTGGGCCTGAGAGCCATATACGGTACTGAGTGGGTTGCTGTGTGAGGGTTGTGAGTACTATGTGCATATCCACACTGGTTTCATACATTTTTTTTATGATGGCATGTAGGGTATACTGGCATACTTGGCATATTTACTCATTCTTATAAACTGTTAGCATGTCTAATTTTTGTATTTGTCTATGGTAAATTCTGAGGTTTATTCCGTCACTACCTCTCAGCCCATAGTATGGGTTCGTTAATTCTTAGTTTGTGTACTCACGTTACCCCCTGCAACTTGTGTGCAGATCCAGGTACACCGGGACCTTGTAGTGGATACTGAGCAGCTGTCAGAGTTTCATTGGTGTCGTCGAGATAGCAGCTGGCGATCGCGACCTCGTCTTCTCTTTCTTATTCCACCTGTTGTTCTTTATTTTGAGACTATGTTGTCCTTTTCTCCGTTTCCTCACTTTATGGTATAGCAGCTCATGACTGAGTGACACTGGATCCGGGGTTGGAGATTTTAAATTTTGTTTCAGATATTGTTTCAAACTTCAGATTATTAGTATTATTAGTAATTTCGTTTAAAAATTGTATTTAATCTGGGATTTGAATTTAGCTTAGATAAAATGGGTGGCTTGCCTAGTTCTACGACAGGCGCCATCAAGACTCCGAAATTGGGTCGTCACAAGTTGGTATCAGAGCTCTAGGTTAAATAGGCCTCACCAGTCATGAGCAGGTTTAGTAGAGTCTTGCGGATCGATACAGAGACGTCTGTACTTATCTTCGAGAGGCTACAGAACCCTTAGGAAAAATCTCACATTCTTAAATTCTGTCATGTTAATTATTGATTTCTGGAACTAAACTTCTGTTGTTTCATTCTCTCAGAGATGGTGAGGACTCGCGCTACCGATCGGGGTGAACAGACACCAGCTGGACTGGCGAGGGGTCGAGGCCGTGGCCAAGGGAGGGGTGCTGGCCGTGCAGCATCCGGGACAGCACCTGTGGACCTTCCTATTATTCAGGACCAGGTTCCCGTCGTTCAGATTCCAGCGGGACAGGCTCAGGCACCGGCAGTGCCTATTGTGATTCCGGGTATTCAGGAGACCCTTGCTCAGATTATGACTATGTGCACCAGTCTTGCACAGGCAGTCGCTATGTCTACTACTGCCGCTACTTCTCAGGCCAGGGAGGCACTCAGACTGCAGCTGCCTGGACACCTGAGCAGGTTACCCAGGGGCTTCAGAAACCGGGGGCCGCTCTTGTCCAGCCGGTTTCCCCAGCCCAGGATTTTGTGGTCCTAGCTTTGGAAGATGACGAGTAGCGCAGGTTGGAGAGGTTTAGTAAACTTCAGTCTCCTATTTTCAGTGGTACTGAGGGAGAGGATGCCCAGGGCTTTTTGGACAAGTGTTATAGGATCCATCATACATCATGGATATTGGAGGCCAGTGGAGTCCTATTTACTACCTTCCAAATCTCAGGAGCTACACTCGCTTGGTGGGAGGCCTATGAGAGGCGTAGACCTGCTGATGCAGCACCCCTTACTTGGCGTCAGTTCTCCATTTAGTTCCTGGAGAAGTATATACCGCAATCCAACAGGGAAGAGCTGCGCAGGGAGTTCGAGCAGTTACGTCAGGGGGACATGAGGTTCTCCGAGTTGGCCCGTCATGCTATTTGGATAGTTCCCATGGATAGGAGATGATCATGAGGTTCGTTAATGGCCTCACTTATCAGCTTCAGATTTTTCCAACCAGGGAGAGGGTATCTGACGCTTATTTTGAGGAGGTGGTTGACATTGCCAGAGAGATTGAGTCGGCTTGCCTCCAGGAGCAAATTGAGAGGGAGGCCAAGAGGTCTCGAGGATCTGGGAGTTTTTGTGGGGTTCCTTCAGGGGGGCAGCCTCTGCCCGGCAGAGGCCGTCCATTCAGGCAGGCTCAGCCAGGGCGCTCAGGTTATCGTGGTGGTTCAATTGGTCATGATCCTCACAGTTCGCATCAGATGCACCCATCTTGCAGTGCCCTACCAGCTCAAAGTTCATCTTGGACACCATCGGTTCAAAGTTAATCTATGCATGGTTCTTCTAGTGGTTATGATGGTGCTAGAGGTTCCCTTCAGTCCCAAGTGCCATTCTTCGAGAGGGGTTGCTTCGAGTGCGGAGATGTGGGCCATATCAAGAGGTTTTGTCCTCGTCTTGCGAGAGGTACTTATCAACAAAGGAGTCATCCTGCGACTTCAGACCAAGTAGCCGCACCGCCCGCCCAGGCAGCTAGAGGTGAGGGTCAGGCAGTTAGGGGTCGCCCTAGGGGGGAGGTTGACCCAATGGTGATCAAGCCCGATTTTATGCATTTTCATCCAGACCGGATGCGATGGCTTCTGATGCCATGATCCCAGGTCTTGTTTCAGTTTGTCACGAGATGCTTCAGTTTTTAATTGATTCCGATTTTTCATATTCACATGTTCATTATATCTTAGCCCATTCTATGGATACAGCCCATGAATCTTTTGTTACATCTGTTCATGTGCTCGCCCTTGTGGGTGATGATGTTGTTTACAGACCGCGTGTGTCAGTCGTGTGTGGTACCTATTGGGGGTCCGGAGACCCGGGTGGATGTGGCATTTATGAGTATGGTCGGTTTCGATGTAGTTTGATCAGATAGATGATGATACTTTTAGGTATGACTTGATGTAGGTGTTTTGCACCGAATCAGATTGTTTTACTCCATAGAGCTATTGTGAGGGTGTCAGTTAGTGACTATTGGGTTTATCTGTGCTCCGGGATGATCTAGGAGTTACCCGTCCCTGCTTCGGGGAGCGGCGATTCGTTGATTTTAGGCACACACAGTGCGGTTTTGTTGTGGTCTTCTAGAGGAGTTGATTAAGGTAAAGTAGATGAGTATCATAGGGTTTGGACGTATGGGTTGTGTTCTTTCAGATTCGTGTGATTTGGTTCTGCAGTGTGTGAGGAATTCCTAGCATTGCATTGTGGTGTTACCCGTTAATAATGAGAGACGGTTCTCTTGTTTGGTGTCATTTTTCATGTTGGGTACATTTGGGGTGTTGTCTCTTGGTGCACGGACTGCACGGGTTATGGCTTTAGGTTGTATAGATGTGCCCTCTTACTGGTTGCAACATTTTGGGTGGAGGTTGACGCTGATCGGCTTATAAGTTTTGCTACATTTCTTGTTGAAAGGAGAGAGTTCCATCACTTGTTGATACGAAGAATGGTTATGGTTTCTGTGTGTTTCTATCATCATTGGCAGCATATTGAAGTGTTATAACAGGTCTCTGTTCGATGTCGGGTTTATTATCGCCATTTGGGTGGCTTGGGCGTCTGTTGCGATTTGAGCTTATCGTTAGGAGTGTTCGAGATATATGATATATCATGTGACTTCGTATTGAGTTATGACTCTGGTTGGGTACAACATTTTCAGGCATATACAGTGTGTGGGCGTGATTCTAATCTTGTAGATAAGTTCTGACGTGGATTTTGGGTTCTAAGACGTAGGGATTAGGTTGGATATAGTGGGATTCGAATGTGCTGTGTTATTAGATCGATGAGGGGTAGGGTGACGTGGGGAAACCCCTATATGTGCATGGTAAGGTTATTCGGAGGTTTGATGGCTTTTGGAACATCTCTTGGCACGTTTGAGGATGAACGTTTGTTTAAGAGGGGGAGAATGTAACAACTCGGCCAGTCGTTCCGAGAGTCTAGCCCGTTTCTCCCATTTCTGCTTCATTACTTATGTGGTTCATCTCTTTCGTGTGGCGTTGGGTTGGTTGGCTCGAGTTCAGAGTGGTCATGGTGAGAAATGAGATACTTAATCTCTTAAGTTGGCCTTATAGTTAGAAAAGTCAACCGGAAGTTGACTATTGGGTAAACGACCTCGGAATGTAGATTTTATGGCTCAGATAGCTTGGTTAGGTGATTTGGGACATAAGGGTGTGTTAGGAATGTGGTTTTGGTGTCCGGAGTAGAATTAGGCTTGAATTGGCGAAAGTGATTTTTTGGCGATTTCCGGTCAGCAGTGGAAAATTAGCTATCGAGGTCGGAATGGAATTTCGAAAGTTGGAGCAGGTTCGTAGAGTCATTCAGGATGTGTGTGCAAATTTTCAGATCATTCAGACGAGGTTTGTATGGTTTCGACATCTTTGCTGAAATTTGGGAGTTACTAAGTTCATAGGCTTGAATCCGAGGTGAATTTAGTGTTTTGATGTTTTTTTGGATGTTCCGAGGGTGCGACTAAGTATGGGTGACCATTTATGACTTGTTGATATTTTTGGTTGGGGTCCCGAGGGGCTTGGGATGATTTTGGATAGCCATCGGGGGATTTAAATTTGGAAAAATTGCAGTTGAAGCTGCTGGTGCAATGTTTCTGGTGTGGCCGCACCTGCGGAAGGGTGGTTGTAGGTGCGACGCCACAGGTGCGAAACTTGGTCAGGCTAAAGAAGATCGCAGGTGCGAGACTTGGACCGCACCTGCGGAGTCGCAGGTGCGGAAATGGCCCTTTAAGTGATTTTTCACAGGTGTGCACCTGGGACCGCAGGTGCGAGATTTAGGCTGCAGGTGCGGAAACCCTGGGCAGAACATATAAAAAGGGCCCTTAACGAATTTTGGTCATTCATTCACCATTTTATTCGGGTTTGAAGCCCTTGAAGGGTTTTGAAGAGGGAAATCGATAGTTCTTCATTTAGGTAAGGATTTTGGACTTAAAACTCGTTTACATGTGATTAAAGGTCTGATTAGTGGTGAAAATTTAGGGAAAATCAGTGCTAAAAATGAGTAATTAGGGCTTTTGATTAAGAGACCTTAAAATGGGAATTTTAGGAGTCATTTTGACTCCGATTTCAGTGTTCTTGGTATGTATAGACTCGTGGGAGGATGAGGATTCTTTTGGTGTAAGTTTTATCGAGTTCCGAGACGTGGGCCCGGGGGTCGGGTTTGGCCAATTTTGGGATTTTTGGGTAAATTTGGTAATTTTCGAATGGGCTTCATTCCTTGGCATGTTATAATGATATGCATCTGATTTTTGATGGGTTTGGAGCACTCAGAGGACCAGTCTAGAGGCAAAGGCATTGAGGGATAGGTTTTTAGCCGGTTTTGAGGTAAGTAACGTTTTCAAACTTGGTTTTGAGGGTTCGAAACCCCGAGCTATATGATTTATGACTATAATTTAGGTGATGCACATGCCAAGTGATGGGCGTGCGGGAGTGCACCGAGTATTTGTGGCCTGGCTCATCCCATGGTATTGTGTAGTAGCTATTACTGATCGCTATTCGCACTTCTATTAATGTGGTAATTGTGAACATGTTAGAAATCATGTTAATTATAAATGCTAGGCTTCACGCCGAAAATGCTGAGACCTGAGTGGTCGTATATTACTGTCTCATTTTGTGATTTATTTGATTCAATATACTCAGTCCTGTTATAGCATATGTTTCATACCTCAGTCTCAGTATTGTTAATTATATGCATATTTATCATTGTTTCGGGCTGATGGATGCATCTGTGATCCATGTGAGCTGTCAGAATTTCATTGGAATCGTCGAGGTAGCAGCTGGTGATCACGAACTCGCCTTCTCTTTCTTATTCTACTTTTTATTCTTTATTTTGATACTATGTTGTCCATTTCTCCTTTTCCCTCGCTTTATGTAATAGCAGCCCATGATTGAGTGACACTGGATCCGGGGTTGGAGATTTTAAATTTTGTTTCAGATATTTTGTCAAATATCAGATTATTGGTTTTATCAATAATTTCGTTTAAAAATTGTATTCTTACTGGGAATTGAATTTAGCTTAGATAAAATAGGTGGCTTGCCTAGTTCTATGACATGTGCCATCACTACTCCGAAATTGGGTCGTGACATGTACACATCCTCTTCTAACTCACCATTAAGGAAAGTTGTTTTCACATCCATTTGCCATATTTCATAATCGTAGTATGCTGCTATAGCCAGCAAAATCCAAATTGATTTGAGCATTGCCACGGGAGAGAAAGTCTCGCCATAGTCGACTCCTTCTTTCTGACGATATCCCTTGGCAACAAGACGGGCTTTGTAGGTCTCTACCTTTATGACTGCTCCAATCTTTTTCTTAAAACCCTATTTACAACCAATAGGTTTTATATCCTTTGAAGGTTGAACTGAAGTCCATACTTTATTTTCCTTCATGGATTCCATTTCGGATTCCATGGCTTTTTTCCATTTCTCATAATCAGAACTTTGTATAGCCTCTTCATAGGTCTTAGGGTCATCAACATTATGATCATCCTCATTTGATACATCATCTTGCACCATTAGATTTAATCTAGTTGGTATATGGCAATCTCGTGTAGACCTTCTATGAGGTACTTGTACAACCTGTTCACCTTGTACTGGATTTGGTTGGTGTTTAATTTGGTTTGGAGCTGGTTCATTAACCTGTTCTTGAACTACATTTAGTTCTTGAAGTTCAACCGTTGAAGATGGCAACTTCCTTGGCAACTTCAAAACATCCAATAAAGGTTCTTAAACTTGGGTCTCATGATATTTATATTGTGTTGATTCATTAGTTTCTTGAACTTCATCAAGTTCTATTTCTCCATTATAATTTCCTTCTAAAAGAAATTCCCTTTCCAGAAAGGTTGCTCCTCTGGCCACAAACACTTTATGGTCAGAAGGGTGATAGAAATAATATCCCATTGTTTCCTTGGGATACCCAATGAACCTACACTTATTAGATCTTGAGTCAAGTTTATCAGACTGTAGTCTCTTAACATAAGCTGGACAACCCCAAACTTTAATGTGCTTAAGGTTAGGCTTACGTCCTTTTCCATATCTCATATGGTGTTGTAGAGACTGACTTAGTGGGAACTTTATTAAGTAAGTATGTTGCTGCTTCCAAAGCATATCCCCATAACTTTATTGGAAGATCAGTGAACCCCATCATAGATCTCACCATATCTAATAAGGTTCAATTTCTCCTTTCAGACACACCATTGTGTTGCGGTGTCCTTGGAGGTGTCCACTGTGACAGAATCCCATTCTCCTTGAGATATCTAGTATAATGTTCACTAATATATTCTCCACCTCTATCAGACCTTAGTACTTTGATACTTTTACCAGTTTGTTTCTCAACTTCACTACGGAACCTTTTGAACATTTCAAAAGATTCACATTTGTGTTTCATAAGATACACAAATCCATATCATGATATATCATCAGTGAAGGTGATGAAGTAAGAATATCCTCCTCTGGCTTGAATTTTCATGGGCCCACAAACATCTGTATGAATTAATCCCAATAATTCAAAAGCTCTTTCTCCACTTCCAGTAAATGGAGAATTGGTCATTTTTCCTTTGAGACAAGATTCACAAGTTGGATATGATTCAAAATCATATTTGTCAAGGTACCCTTCCTTGTACAACTTGTTAATTGTTTTCTCTCCAATATGACCAAGCCTACATTGCCAAAGGTATGTATGATTTACTTGATCATCTTTTTTCCTCTTAAGACTTGAAACATGCATAATCGAATTAGTATTCACATTAGGTAAGACATAAACATCATGTTGGAGATAGCCATTCAGGTATAAATTATCACTATAATAAATAGAGCAAATACCATTGCCTATATTAATGCGAAAACCACATTTGTCATACATAGAAGCTAAAATTATGTTCGAAACAAATTTAGGAACGTAATAACAATCATCCAACATAAGTACTTTTCCCGTAGGCATTACTAAAGAAATTGATCTTACAGCTACGGCCGCAACTTTTGCACCATTTCCACTTGTAGATTAACTTCTCCTTTCTTTAGTCTCCTACTTATCTTGAACCCTCGCAATATATTTGTAACGACCCGATCGGTCGTTTTGAGCTCTAGCACGTCGTTCAACGGTTGAGGCCATGAGTAGCTTCATTTTAGGTGTTATGACTTGTAGGCGTGGTCGGAATTGAATTCGGGAAGTTTAGAGTTAACTAGGAAAGAAAATTCTCATCCCGGAAGCCTTAAGTTGGAAGAATTGACTAGATTGGAATTTTGAGTAAACGACCTCAGAATAAGGATTCAAAGGTTCCAGCAGGTTCATATGATGATTTCGAACTTGGGTGTATGTTCGGATCGGGTTTTGGATGACCCGGAAGCGTTTCAGCGCATATTGTGGAAGTTAGCATTTTAGAAGAATTTCATAAGTGTGGGTTGAAGTGCATTTCACTGATATTGATGTCTTTTTGGGATTCCGAGTTCGGGAATAGCTCCGTATGGTGATTCTTGAGTTGGGAGCGCGATCAGAAGTGAATTCGGAGGTCCGTGGGTTATTTTGAAGTCATTTGGCTGAAGATAGAAATTTGAAGGTTTTTGAGAAAATCCGACTTGAAGTGGAAATTTTGACATCGGGGTCGGAATGCGATTCCGAAAGTTGGAGCAGGTCCGTAATGTTGAATGTGACTTATCTGAAATATTTAGGGTTAATCGGACGTCATTTGATAGGTTTCGGCATCGAATGTAGAAGCTGGAAATTCTAAAGTTCATTAAGCTTGAATTTGAGTGCGACTCATGGTTTTGGCATTGTTTGATGTGATTTGAGGCCTCGAGCAGGTCCGCATTATGTTTTGGGTCAGGTTGGTGTGATTGGACGGGGTCCCGGGAACCTCGGGTGGATTACGGGTGGTTAACGAATCGAATTTGGAGTTGAGGAAGGGCTAAGGTTGCTGGTGTTTGGTGTGACCGCACCTGCGCATCAAGGGCCACAGGTGCGGCTTCAGCGTCGCAGGTACGAGGTTAGGCTGGCTTGGCTGGGGGAGCAGGTGCGAGGTTATTTCCACACCTGCGGAAGCGCAGATGCGGAAGTGGGAGCGCAGGTGTGGAGCCCGGTTGGGGAGGAGGAAACCGAAGGTGCGAGTGCATGGGCGCACCTGCGAGGTTGGAGGCCGCAAGTGCGGAAATTGGGCCTGGGTAGTGTGTATTTTAAAACCGAGGTCTTGGATCTTTTGCACATCATTTCTTTGATGAAGGGCGATTTTGGAGCGATTTTGGAGTGGTATTTGCAGCATCTTCCATAAGGTAAGTGATTTCTCTCATTTTGAGTTAAATACTTGAATTATGCATGGATTAGAGGGGGAAATTTATAGAAATTTGGGATTTTTGAAGAAGACCTAGAATGTGTATCTTTGGATTTTGCCCACGGATTTGAGCATGAAAATTAGTGTAAATTATATATTTGAGTTAGTAAGGCTATGGGTGGAGTTTATCTTCGAGAAATTTCGGAATCCGCGCACGTGGGCTTGCGGGTAATTTTGTCAACTTTTCGAGTGGAGTTGGGAATTTATATAAATTGAATTGTTACAAGTATTTGAGTATATTTTCTTTGGTTTTTCCGTTGTTTGGCTAGTTTTGGGGAGTTGTGCATTGATTTGGGTTATCAGAAGGGCTTGGAAGCCGGTTGCGGAACTCCGGAGCGAGGTAAGTCTCCTTTCTAACCTTGCAAAGGGGAATTGTCCCCATAGGTGAAATAATTAAATATGTGCTACTATTTGTGGGGTCTACGTACGCACGAGGTGAAGGGATTTCGTGCGTAGCTACTATCATGCTTGTGTCTGGGTAGTCTAGGACCCACTAGCATGCTTTACTTGTTGTACCTGAAATTTTGCTAATGAAAATTTGACTGTTAATATTATCGAATTAGTAACTGAATACCTAAAAAGGTTGAATTTTAATTTCCTTAATCATCTAGAAAGATAATTGATTTTTTTCCTGAGATAATTGTTTTCCCGATAAAGCATGTTTTATTTGTCATACTTGTAACCTTACTGATAAATTTATAATATATAAAACCTTATCGAACTTGGCAAATGAATTTTCAGGAAATATTTAAATACCATCTTTGTGTCCATTAAAAGTGAATTTTATCACTTCCTTGAGTAACTGTTTTCCTTATAAAACATGAAATTATTGTGTGCATATCTGTATTTATGAGTACCTGCGTCGCATGTATGATTTGCGAGAAGGGTAACTCTATTATTTATATATGACCGCGTCGCACGATCGATTTGCGAACAGGGAATAGATGCATCTATAGTTCGAGCCGTTCGACCCTTCGGCAGTGCATAATTTATTATTGTTGGTTCGGCCCGTTCGACCCTCGGCATTGCTTGCGCATGATATTTACTGCGTACTTGCTATGATTTTTATTTGATTACTGTCCTGGAGATTTAAAATTGTCAACTGGAAATGACGAGGATTTATGAATATTAAATGTGAAAGAAGTTGCTATTTCCTATTGCTACTTGTTAAGTTGCCTACGATAGCCATGCTTAGTGTCACCCTTGATTATATTAATTTGACCTCTAGTAGGTGTCAAAGTGAACCTCTCGTCACCACCTCTTCGAGGTTAGGCGGGATACTTACTGAGTACACGTTGTTTTCGTACTCATGCTACACTTGTTGTGCATATTTATTGCACATGTACATTCATAGCTAGTGGCCCTGCTTGACGCAGTGACGTGGCTGACTTGGAGACTTAGATGAGCTGTACCATCCGGAGACGACCGCAGCCGGCAGAGTCTTCCTCAGATGTATTGTATTTTATTTTAAATTCCTTGTCCAGTTTGTATTCCAGACAAGTATTATAGTACATTTATAATTCCTAGAGAATTTGCTCATGCACTATTGACACCGGGTCCTGCGACAATTATGGGATTTATTCACTATTTAAATTTGTTAATATATTATTGTTTACTCAGTGGAAGTTCACTAATTATTATTTAAGAAAATGAAAAAGGAATGACTTTGAGAATCTTAAAATAAAGATTTAATTTATTTTTTAAGTGTTGGCTTGCCTGACAGCGAGGTCCGGTGCCATCACAACCTTAATTGATTATGGGTCGTGACAACGTGGTATCAGAGCACTAGGTTCCCTTAGGTTTCACGAGTCATTATCAAGTCTAGTAGAGTCTTGCGGATCGGTACGGAGACATCTGTACTTATCTTCGAGAGGCTATAGGGCTGTTAGAAGTTCTTCCCTTCTTGATTCCTCGTCGTGCGGTTCGATGCCCTTTAAGACTTGTGCCTACATTTCTTCTTACTCAATCTTACGCGTCGCAAAAAATGCTTGCTATGAATCGGGAATTCGAGGAATCTTAATGGTACTACATATATGGTGCGTGATATTTTTCCATGCGTAGCTGGTTGGGGCTATTGTCGTCGCTCTGCGGAAGGATATTTTTCCATGCGTAGCATGTTGGGTCAGAGTGTTCTGAAGCAATATTGAAGAAGTGTTTGTCGGAGGTCGTGGTGTGCGGTGGTTCATTATTGAATAAGTATTTCTAATAAAGGCGGCTCAAGAAAGATGATCTTCGGAAGGGTTTGAAGTTGTGGTGATCCGCTGGTTTAAGTGCTACAAAGATAGTTATTGGCCTAAGGCAACGGCTGGGCTGCAAGGGATAAGGAAGGACACGTGGGAAGTGTCAGGTGAGGGTTAAATTTCTAAAATCCAGGTTTAAAAAAAGGAAGTCAGGTAGTTTCTTGCAAGGGTGAGTTTAACCAAAGTGGGAGAGTGGCAGTGTAGCATATGAGCTCTGTGGTAAGATAGATACAACTCTTGAGGGGAAATTTGGAGTGATTTGGGAATTTTAGTGGACGATGATGGGGTCCACAGACTTAAATTGAAATATTGGCTATTTCGGCGAAAGGTTGGATACAACAGAAAGGAGTTGTTCGGGATGAAGAAGGATGCAATATAGCGGTGAATCGGAAGATATTGTCGCGCATTTAGTAGATCACCATAAGGAGCGGACGGACTGGTAAAGTTGATAAATGATGGACGGTCGTAGGATGGGGTACTGGTGTCGTAGAGATTGTGCAGTACAACGTCGTTGGAAGGTGTCAGTTGGTACTTTCTGCAGGAGGGTTATCTCCTGTGAGCAAGTTAGAAGTCGTGTGTTGGCACGTTTCTGCGAGGAATTCTAGTGGTTATTCGGAGGGAAGCCAAATATGTGAGTGATGCTAGAAAATTAGAGAATTCATGGAATGCTGACAGAGAATTTAGAAGGATTTGACGGGTTGGTTGAGAAAGATCATGTCAGCAGTGGATAAAGAAGTTCTGTGGGGTCTAGAGTGGTGCAAGGAGCAGCTTCGGGCTAAGTGGGAGAGTCTTACCACCTGCGATTGGGTTGCAGGATTATTTTCTCATGGGGTTGCGGATTGTCGGCGTATTGAAAATTTATTGCAGCTAAGGGGAAAGTA
Organism: Nicotiana knightiana; assembly: GCA_005239525.1. Classification (NCBI taxonomy): domain Eukaryota; kingdom Viridiplantae; phylum Streptophyta; class Magnoliopsida; order Solanales; family Solanaceae; genus Nicotiana; species Nicotiana knightiana. The sequence goes on along the minus strand of ML374075.1, from coordinate 88,645 downwards.
GTAGAATAGTAATTGAGCATGGGATTTGATAAAGGTGTGCAAGGGTTGGCCTTATTGAATCAGGTTTAGGCTTTGGAAAGATTCTGGATTTATGCTTAGTATAGAGGTAATTTACAAGTGAAGGGATTCAATCGGGTGCTTTATCAAGATGGGTGTTCAGGTGCCAGCAAAGCCGTAGATTTGATTATATTCGGGACCAAGCCACAGTGGGTGACTCTCAACAATGGTTCCAATGGGTTCAAAGGTTAGAAGGTGGTGTCTAGGGATTTCAAGCCCACCGTATGGTTAAGATACGAGCTTTTGCAGCATAATTATGGGGAAAAAATTGGTTGGAGTGTTCTAAGTTATCTTCGGCGTGTAGAGTAGCATTGGGGTTCATAAAAAGGAGAAAATGACTTTGGGTTCATGGAAGGGTTATCGGAATGGGTATACCGGTCAAAGATGTGAATATGCATGCAAGGAGGGGATGAAACGGTTCATGGTTCTAGAAATGAAATGGTCATGTGGAATGGAGTCACTCAAGGTGAGTGTGAATTGAGTTGCTATGTTGAGTACGGCTCCCTATATCGATTTCCTTGTGTTTTGCTTTCTACTTTTTGAGGAGAGTTTATAATAAGCTGCGTCAGTTGAGTAGTCTTTTCCTGAGTCATTTCTTTATGTATCATGTTCGATTTATGGCCTATTGGCGCGTGGTGGTATCATGTGAGACTGTTGGTCATGTTTGGGGTGATTTTTTGTCTAAGCAGTTCATACTAGGTGAGACGATATTATTGGATCCGGGATCAGTGCGATAAGATTTTGTGAAGTGTATTAAAGGACAAATACCACTATTTGGTTCACAATGAGGATATGATGATTCTAGTCGAGAGGAGAGATTCAATGATTGGTTAACTCTGCAGTTCGTTATAAATTTCTACACCTCTCCTCTGTTGTGGTGGTATCAAAAGCGTTATAGCAGGACCTATATGTATGTCATGAGGTGCATCAGAAGCATCAGATTCGTGAAATTTTGGCTATTAAGGTTCAGGGAATGTCATTGTGGTTACATGATGAATTATGCGGTGCATGGTGCTAATTCAGCAAAGGTATGCAGTCATGTTATGGTACATCGTGTGGTAGTTGATACGGTCTTCATATATTGGAAACAAGCCTGGTAGAGGATTTCGGATGATGAAGACCTTGTTCTATGGCCCATTGCCTAAATGAAAGAGGATATCTTCAGAATTATTCGAGCAAGTGTACTCAACTGGGGTGTGGTAGCACGGGAAGGTGAACGAGGTGTTAAACAGTGGTTACAAACAACTTCGGAGCAGTTCCTAGCACATTCGAGGACGAACGTATGTTTTAGTGGGAGAGAATGTAACGACCCGACCGGTCGTTTTGAGCTCTAGCACGTCGTTCAGCGGTTTGAGGCCATGAGCAGCTTCATTTCAGGTGTTATGACTTGTAGGCGTGGTCGGAATTGAATTCAGGAAGTTTAGAGTTAACTTGGAAAGAAAATTCTCATTCTGGAAGCCTTAAGTTGGAAGAATTGACTAAGATTGGAATTTTCATTAAATGACCTCAGAATTGGGATTCGAAGGTTCCAGCAGGTTCGTATGATGATTTCAGACTTGGGCGTATGTTCGGATCGGGTTTTGGATTACCCGGGAGCATTTTGGCGCATATTGTGGAAGTTACATTTTAGAAGAGTTTCATAAGTTTGGGTTGAAGTGAATTTCAATGATATTGATGTCCGTTTGGAATTCTGAGTCCGGGAATAGCTCCGTATGGTGATTCTGGAGTTGGGAGCGCAATCGGAAGTGAATTCGGAGGTCCATGGGTTATTTTGAATTCATTTGGCTAAAGATAGAAATTTGAAGGTTTTTGAGTAAATCCGATCGGAAGTGGAAATTTTGACATCGGGGTTGGAATGCGATTTTGAAAGTTGGACCAGGTCTGTAATGTTGAATGCGACTTGTGTGCAAAAATTGGGGTCAATCGGACGTGATTTGATACGTTTCGGCATCGAATGTAGAAGTTGGAAATTCTAAAGTTCATTAAGCTTGAATTTGAGTGCGACTCATGGTTTTGGCATTGTTTGATGTGATTTGAGGCCTCGAGCAGGTCCGCATTATTTTTTGGGTCAGGTTGGTGTGATTGGACGGGGTCCCGGGAGCCTCGGGTGGATTCCGGGTGGTTAACAGGTCGAATTTGGAGTTGAGGAAAGGCTAAGGCTGCTGGTGTCTGGTGTGGCCGCACCTGCGCATCAAGGGCCGCAGGTGCGGCTTCAGCATCGCAGGTGCGAGGTTCGGCTGGCTTGGCTGGGGGCGCAGGTGCTAGGTTATTTCCGCACATGCGGAAGAGGGAGCGCAGGTGCGGAGCCCGGTTGGGGAGGAGGAAGCCGCATGTGCGAGGTTCGAGGCTGCAAGTGCAGAAATCGGGCCTGGTCAGTGTGTATTATAAAACCGAGGTCTTGGCTCATTTGCACATCATTTCTTCGATGAAGGGCGATTTTGGAGCGATTTTGGAGTGGTATTTTCAGCATCTTCCATAAGGTAAGTGAATTCACCCCATCTTGAGTTAAATACTTGAATTATGCATGGATTAGAGGCAGAAATTTGTAGAAATTTGGGATTTTTGAAGAAGACCTAGAATGTGTATTGTTGGATTTTGCCCACGGATTTGAGCATGAATTAGAGTAAATTATATATTTGTGTTAGTAAGGCTATGGGTGGAGTTTATCTTTGAGAAATTTTGAAGTCTGGGCACGTGGGCCCGCGGGTAATTTTGTCAACTTTCCGAGCGGAGTTGGGAATTTATATAAATTGAATTGTTACAAGTATTAGTGTATATTTGCATTGGTTTGTCCGTTGTTTGGCTAGTTTTGGGGCGTTGTGCATTGATTTGGGTCATCAAAAGGGCTTGGAAGCCAGTTATGGAACTCCGGAGCGAGGTAAGTCTTCTTTCTAACCTTGTAAGGGGGAATTGTCCCCATAGGTGAAATAATTAAATATTTGCTACTATTTGTGGGGCTACGTACGCACGAGCTGACGGGAGTCCGTGCGTAGCTACTATCATGCTTGTGTCTGGGTAGTTTAGGATCCACTAGCATGCTTTCCTTGTTGTACCTGAAATTTTGCTAATGACAATTTGACTGTTAATAATATCGAATTAGTAACTGAATACCTAAGAAGGTTGAAGTTTAATTTCCTTAATCATCTAGAAAGAGAATTAATTTTTTTCCTGAGATAATTGTTTTCCCGATAAAGCATGTTTTATTTGTCATACTTGTAACCTTACTGATAAATTTATAATATTTAAAACCTTATCGAACTTGGTGTTTGACCAAAGGATTGGATTCTTTGCCCAAAGCTATTTTAAGAAGAACACGGTTTTGTGATAACCAAAGGATAAGATTATAATTGTAGGTAAATTCGTAAATGGAACGCAATAAGATGCACAAAAAACAAGTATATTACAATAGTAGTTCGAATGTTTTTTTTCTCTCCCTTTACTGGTTATATTTTTCTCCTTTATATAAGGAATTTCCTAATATAACGTCTACCCTTTTCGGTGATTGAGCTTTAATGATTAATTATGACTCTAATGTAACGTTACAATGAATCAACCGTAACTGTTGCGTGAATGTTGTGTAACGTATGGATCTCTAATTTGATGATCTCTGAATCTGCCCTTTATTCTGCCTAAATACACTTTTGACTGTGTCTCTTCGTCTTCTCAATCAGGTTGAGACTCCCGTAGCTAATTAACCCATGGGGGTGATTTCCGTGCCTCTTTGCCTCATACCTCTTCATAGAGTCCCGTCCAGTTGTCGTGTCTTCATTACTCCACGTGGACTGCTGAGTCATCAAGATTTATTACACGTGTAAAGCTCTTTTTTACCAATAAAGATGGTCCACCCACTTACCATATATTTATCAATTAATATTTTGTAAGTGGATACTCATTTATGGCGGGAATATTTTACCGCCGCTTCACTTGAATCATTGCATCTTTTCCTGCACGTAAGCGTCGCTTGTCACTTCCATTTAATGCTTATGCCACATGGCATTCTTGGGTTGGTTCTGCAATTGTTCAGTGTTTTTAGGGCTTTCTTGCGGCTGCATCAGTCACGATGTGACATCTTCAATTATGGTTTTCACATCATTGCTTTTTTTTTCTCCATTTTTGACGGTTGTCTTCGAGTATAAATACCCCCTTTTCCTTTTCATTCACGAAAAACTTCTAACTTTTAAACTTTATTTGTAAAGAACTTTTTTCTTTGCCTTCGTAGATATGTCTTCTTCAAACCAATTTAAGAGAGTCATAAAAGTTGATGTTTTGACACCTTCTTCCGCTCCGATTCAGAGTCGGGGGGTGGTAGACTGAGGAGTTTTGGCTCTACTCCTTCGAGAGGCTCTTCTTCTTGCTAGATTGTTTCCCCTCCTTCTGCTAGGTCTTTAGTCTCTCCAAGAGCTAGGGTTTCCAGGTCTTTGTCCAGGGGTAGAGAATATCACGAACCCCTACGCGAACCACGAGTTGATGAAATCATTTCTGCTGAGTTTACCTTCAATAGGGATAGTCAGGTTCTTGTAGATCAGTCGTTATCCCTTGATAGTGTTGATAGGTATCCCACTCTTATTACCGAAGGTTTGATTCACCTTGTTCGCAAGGAATATTTTTGGGAGTCTGATTTTCCCATTGTTATTCCGAATAGCAATCAAAGAATAATGTCTTACAAGACGAGGCATTCTTTTGTTTACACTTACCCTTTTACTCTAGGGTTTAGACCTCCTATTGATTCAGTCATCATCGAATTTTGACGTTTCTTCAACATTTGCGTAGGACAAGTTGGTCCTCTTGTGTGGCGGGTTGTCGCGTGTCTTAGATGTTTAGCTTCTTTAGATTTTGTTCCTTTTACCTTCACTCACTTATTCTCCTACCTTATTTTGTCAAGGGGTTTTCACTCTGGCTGCTAGGAGCAAAAAAGTGTTGATAACCCCTGATGACGATAAGGATAGAGGTTGGTACCTTCAGTACGTTGCTGTGCCCATTGCTGGTTTAGTGGGCGAGGAAAATCTTCCCTTCCTTTAGAAGTGAAATCGCGCACGTGAGTATATTTTAGCTCACATTTGTTATTTTTCTTCTCTTTGTTTTAAGTGTTTTATTAACACCGTATCTATTTTCTTCCTATTTCAGCAATCATGGGTACTGTTGAGAATGTCTCCGGTATCCGTTATTTTGTAGAAAAGCTGTTGTCGGTTGCTCCATTGGAGGAAAGATCTTGGAAGTACTTCTCCGGGAAGTACGGTTGGAAAGTGAAGACTCACGGTAAGTGAAACTTTTGTTTTAGCTTCTTTTCCTTACTCGAGCTTCTTTTTCTTCATTTGCTTAACCTTTTTCCTTTTGATAGGGTTTTCTGCTCGGGGGATGTCTGCTGCGTCCATTCCGAAGATGTCTTTGGCTCAGGCCCAGGAGATTATTACTGGTTCCTATTCTTCCAAGAGGAAAGTTGGTGGGTCTAGGACCTTAGAAGAAGAATAAGAAAAGGGCACTTTGGTGCACATGTCACGTAGAAAAAGAGTGGTCTCAGACGATGAGTCTACACCTGTGGCAGTGTCTTCCGTACCTGATGTCATACCTTCTACCCCCGGGGATTCTTCTTCTTCTCTTGCACATGATTCTGTGGATTATCTATTCCATGAAGGTTTTTGTCCTGCTTTCAATGAGGAACCACTGGCTGTTTTTTCTCCCTCCTTCAGAGAAATCTCTTCATCCGTTCCGGCAATTTCCTCTGCTCCTTTGGCCATTTCTGCTCCCGCTGCTGTGTTGCCCGTGGCATTCTCAGCTCCTCAAGATTCCGTGCCTGAGACTTCTTCAGCTCCACAAATTTCATTGCCCGTGGCTCCTTCATCTTAGCCTGCTTCCGTGCCTCCTGTTAGAGAAGTAGGGTCTTCCAGCAAGGAGATGAGGCAAGTGCTAATTGAGGTTCCGGCTGATGGGAGCCTTTTTAAGAAATTCGGCCAATCCAAAGTGTGCCTGAAGCCTTTGATTGGCCCAACAGAGAGGACCAAGCTAGATAGTCACAGTTCTCTTACCTGGGCTAATGAGGTTGTGCATTCCTCCTTGAAGGTAACGTTCATTCTTTTGTATCTCATTCTTACACATGTAATTACCGCATCTAATTGATTTTGTTTTTGTACATCAATCTCATAGGCGCATAACTCATGAAAAGGATTTCTAACACGGAGCAAGAGCTAAAGGAGTGGCATGCTGAAGCAGGGAATTGGAAGGAGCAATATGAAAGCCTGAGGCTCGACATGGAAGACTTAGAAGAAGAAAAGAGTACCTTGGAGAGGCAGATGAGAGTTGTGGCTGCGGAGTTGGCAGTGGAGAAGGCTTCTTCTAACCAAGCGGACAAAGACAAGAGCATTCTTGAGTCTTCGTTTGTTGAGCAATATCCTGTGCCTCGGAAGAAGTTAGGAGCTTTAAAGCCTTGCTAGAGCAGAAGGAGGAATACTCAGGCGAGTTTGTGCAGTCACTTACCCGGACATAGGAGGATCTTCGCGTTTCTTTAGACAAAACCCAATCTCTGGAGGAGTCAATTGTACCTTTGAGGGTTTCCCATGAAGCTGGTGAAGTTGAGAAGGATGGGTTAAGAGTTGAGCTTCAGATATGGGAGACAGATTATTAACGTCTCGAAGAGGCAGCAAATGTCGATGTTAGTTGGGCGTACAGGAATTCTCGCCTCGATACATTGACGGAAATGAGTCGAGGAGATTTCAACCTTAACACTGAAATTGATAAAAATAAAGGAAGCCGTGGAAAAGGCTTAACAAGGTTTGAATCTTTCCCCACCTAAAGGTGAGACTCCTACTGTCCGATCCTTTTCGTCCCAAGCTGCTCTTACTCCTTCTGCTGATGAAGAAGTCAATCACCCTCCTCAAGAAGATTAAGATGTTGATTCACCCTTTTTTTTAATCTTTGTCTTAATTAGTGGTTAACCCCAGTCCCATCGGGGCTAAAGTTGGATCTCTCTAAAGTTCCCAAATGACAACTTAGGGGAACCTCAATGTATATATAAAAAATCTATACGGCTAAGTATAGGTTAATACTTAGTTTTTACTTAGCCGTTTTAATATATTAATGCAAGTATGACTTTTGTTCTCCGTTGAGTTTCTGTTTTACTCTTTATGTCTTTTGAATGCTTTATTTTTTGAGGTTTTAGTTTTACCTTTGAGTTTTGCATATAGAATGCTTTAGATTACTCGTACCTTTTCGTAATAGGCACGATGTCATATAAAATGTGTGCCTTTTTGTAGTAGGCATAATTTGTGGAAGAGGGCCCTTTCTGATCGACACTTAATGAAGAAGACGTCACAACATCATAAAGGTGTAATAATGCAATAGAGTGATAGGAATTTTTCACGTATTTAAGAATGTTTCTGAGGAAAGTTTTTTTTTCTTGGACTTTCACAACATTTTACATGTGTTTGATTATCGTCTAAAACTCATGTTGCAACTGTTTTCTTTTAACAGATTTGATATACACTTGTATTTCGTAACTGTTTTCCGTAAGTAACAGTTTTTTCGAGTTAATACAAGAGGGCTATTGTTTTTCATTCGTAACATTTTTTATTCAAGTTGGGGTTTTCACCCGTAACTGTTTTTGTTGACAAAAATTTTCAATAAGCACGTGGGAAATGCTCTTACATCGGTAACTGTTTTATTTGATAACAGTTTTTTGAACAAGTACAGGGATTTTGATCTTTCATCTGTAACTGTTTTATTTAATAACAGTTTTCTATATGAGTACAAAGATTTCGTAACTGTTTTTAGTTACAACAGTTCTGAATGAGTACAATGGTGATGATCTTTTATCTATAACTGTTTGAATAAGTACAAAGATGCACATTTCTTCCTCGTAGCTAACATTTTTCCTTTTAACCTGAACATGTTCGAAAGTTTTTTGGATTAGGCTTTGTGTTTGAGTCTTTGGCTCTTTCGATTTTGCTCGTATCACTTGACTTGTTGGATAGATGGATCTTCAGGCTCGAGCTTTGACTTTTTGATAGTCTTTTTTGCTTCGTCTTTTCTTTTCATACTGTATAGTCCCCCAAGTGTTTGAGCTTTGAAGAATGAAATCTCGAGCACTTGACTATTCCTTCCTTGTGGTCCTTTTCCTAAAAAGGAAAAACACACGGGACTTGAAGGTATATAATTTTTAGATGATGACTGCTTAACCCTTTAAAACATCCATCAGAAAGTGTAACCCTAGACTGTGAATTTAGTTATTTCCTCGCGTCTTTGCATGTCTAATATCATCATTTGGTAATGGGTTAGCTTTATGCCTATCATCTAAAAAGGTTAGTAAAATTTCAAATGTTCAAAATAAAATGGAACGTGTGATACCTGGCCGGGGGTACTTCTTTTCCTTAAAAGTAGTACTTTTTCAAGTGAATGGCATTCCAACTTGTTGGTAGGATTCAGCCGTCCATAGCGTCTAACTCGTAGGTGCCCTTCCTAGCTATACCTCGGATTTTGTAGGGTCCTTCCCAGTTTGGATTTAGCTTTCCTGTGCTTGCTTCTTTCGTTGATTTAAAGACTTTTTTGAGGACGAAGTCCCCAATCTTGAAGTACCTGAGATGAGCTTTACGGTTGTAATAATGCTCTATGATTTGATTTTGAGTTGCCATCCGTATCTGCTGCTTCTCTCTGTGGTTCGAGCAGGTCCAGATTGGTCCTCGATTCGTCGTCGTTTGCTTCCTCTGTGGCTGTTGTAAGCCTTAAGCTTGGTTCGCCAATCTCTAGAGGTATTAAGGCTTCTGAGCCATAGACAAGCGCAGACGAAGTTTCTCCCGTGGCTATTTTTGAAGTTGTTCTGTGTGCCCATAGTACCGCTGGTAACTCATCAGGCCAGTTTCCTTTGGCTCTATCTAGCCGCTTCTTTGGATTGTTGATGATGACTTTATTTGTTGACTCAGCTTGACCGTTAGCCACGGGATGGTATGGCGTTGAAGTGATCTGTTTAATTTTTCAGCTTTCGAAGAATTCTGTGGTTTGTGAGCCTATGAATTGTGGGCCATTATCACACACAATCTCCTTCGGTATCCCAAAGCGGCATATTATGTTTCTCCATAAGAAACTCTTAACTTCCTTTTCTCGCACATGTTTGAACGCTTTTTCCTCTACCCATTTTGTAAAATAGTCGGTTAGCACAAGCAAAAACCGTACATGTCCTTTAGTTGCGGGAAGAGGTCCCACTATGTCCATCCCCCATAAAGGGCCATGGGGATATTATTGGATGCAATAATTCCGCCGGTCGATGCATGTTATTAGCAAACTTTTGGCACCTGTCGCATTTGGATACGAAGTCCTCGACCTCTTCTTCCATCTTAGGCCAATAATATCCAGCTTTGATTAAGGTTTTCACTAAGGATCTCGCCCCTGAGTGATTTCCACAGTGTCCTTCGTGGACTTCTTCCATCACAAACTCCATTTGGTTAGGTCCGAGGCATTTTTCTAGGGGCCCTCCGAACATTTTGCCATGTAACGAGTTGCGAATGAGGCAGTACCGTGCAGATTTGTGGCGAAGTGCTTGAGCTGTTTTCTTGTCTTCAGGTACGGGGCCATTCTGTAAAAAATTTAGGACTTCGTTTGTCCAATCCCAGGTTAAATTATTGAAAGTTACCTCATTTCTATCATGGTCGATCGCTGAATGGAATAGATGAACGAAAACTGCATTGTCCTTGTTTGTTACTTCCGTGATTACTGCGAGGTTAGCTAATGCATCTGCTTCTGCATTTTCTTCTCTAGGTATTTGTACTACCATCTATGTTTTGAATTGTCTCACGAGCTCTCGTGCCTTTTCCAGATACTGTAGCATCCGAGTCTCTCGAGCGATGTAAGTCCCCTGCATCTGATTTACTACCAGTTGGGAATCACTTTTGATCTCGATTTTCTCTATTGAAAGCTCTCGTGCAAGTTCTAACACTGCACTAACAGCTTCGTACTCTGCTTCATTGTTAGTTATAGGATAACATCTGATAGCCTGCCGTGTCTTTTCACCCGTGAGTGATATTAAGACTATGCCTAAGGCGGCACTCTTTATATTGGAAGAACCATCGGTAAATAGGGTCCATAGAGCGGAACACCGTTGAAGAGTTGTAACTCTTTTTCCACTTCAGGGACAATGCTATTACTAAAATCAGCGACAAAATCAGCTAAGATTTGAGACTTGATTGCAGTCCTAGGCTGTTATATTATTTCATGCTCACTTAATTCTATGGCCCACTTGGCTAATCTTCCTGATAGTTCTTGTTTATGCAGTACGTTTCTTAATGGATACGAGGTCACAACTGTGATTGGATGACATTGAAAGTATGGCCTTAATGTTCTAGATGCCATGATTAGAGCTAAGGCTAACTTTTCTAGATGTGGATACCTAGTTTCAGCATCTAGTAATGTCTTGCTTACATAATAAATAGGAGATTGTTTACCTTTATTCTCCATTACCAATACTGCACTTACCACAATTTCCGAGACAGCAAGGTAGATGTATAGCCGCTCCCCCTCCTTCGACTTTGACAGCAACGGAGGTTTTGATAGATGAGACTTTAGGTCTTTGAGAGCCTGTTGACATTCTTCAGTCCATTCGAACCGATTTTTCTTTTTGAGAACTGCAAAGAATTTGAAACTTTTCTCGGAAGATTTGGAAATAAATCTTCCCAAGGCTGCAATTCTTCCCGTTAGTCTTTGAACTTCTTTTTGTTTATAAGTACATCAGGTATTTCTTCTATAGCTTTAATTTGATCAGGATTTACCTTTATTCCCCTGTTTGATACTAGGAAACCCAAGAATTTTCCTGATTCTACGCCAAAAGCGCATTTTTCTGGATTCAGGCGTATTATACCTGCGTAAAATTTCAAAGGTAATAGAGAGGTGCTGGAAATGGTTTTCCGCCCATGTTGATTTTACCAGCATATCATCAATGTAAAAATCCATTTTTTCCCCAGATGTTCCTGGAACATCTTGGTCACTAGCCTTTGATATGTGGCTCTAGCATTTTTTTAAGCCAAAAGGCATGACTTTATAACAATAAGTCTCCCAACTCGTAATAAAGGAGGTTTTTTCCTCGTCTGAGGGATCCATTTTAATATGATTATAACCAGAATACGCATCTAGAAAGCTTAACAATTCATGACCTGCGGTGGCATCAATCATTTGATCTGTATGTGGTAATGGGAATGAATCTTTGGGGCATGCTTTATTTAAGTCAGTATAAACTACTCATACTCTCCATTTTCCATTCTTTTTAGGTACTACCATAGCGTTAGCTAGCCAATTAGGGTATGTTACCTCTCGTATTGAACCAAACTTTAAGAGTTTCTGTACCTCTTCGTCAATCACTTGGTTCTTGAATGGTCCTTACTTTCTTTTCTTCTGCTTAACAGGTACGAAGGATGGATCTTCATTTAGTTTATGAGTCACCACCTCTAGTGGGATACCTGTCATATCATAGTGGGACCATGCAAAGCAATATGCGTTAGCTTTTAAATAATCAATTAACTTACCTCTTCGACCGGAACTCAACCTCGTGCCTATGTACACTTTCTGTTCAGGCTTTTGTTCAGACAATGGAATAGCTTCGAGCTCTTCCGTAGTTGTTTTGATGTGCTCGTTTTCCTCCGGTTCATGAATGACGTCCAGTCTGGAATCTACATCCGTGTGGTCCAATTCCTCTTCCGTTGTGACTTGATTCACTTTCTCGTAAATATTTTCTTTCGTACTTGTTTGAGCAGTAATACCTTCTGTACCTATTTGGGTTGTAATTTCTTTCGTGCCTGTTTGGGCGGTGTCACCTGCTTGGGAGATTTCCTTATCCTTTAATTCTTTAACCTCTACTTTTTTGTTGTAGTGTACCACGGAATTTATATTTCTCGCACTTTTCTGATCGCCTCTAATTTGCTGAATCCCCCATTTAGAGGATAATTTAATTACCTGATGCAAGGTGGAGGGTATTGCTTTCATGTCGTGGATCCATGGCCTTCCCACGATTACGTTATAAGCCATTTCAGTATCGATGACTTGGAACCTGGTACTTTTGATCACTCCCTCCGCATAAGTGCTAAGTTCAATTTCTCCTTTTGTTATAACCGTATAGTTATCAAACCCTGATATGGATCGTGCCCTTGGGATTACTTGATTCCCCAATAGCATTTCTTCCACGACTCATAGCAAAATGATATTGACTGAACTACCCGGATCAATCAACACTTTTTTTACGTTATTGTCATGAATAAGTAAAGATATTACCAGAGCATCATTGTGAGGAAGCATTAATCCGCCGATATCTGCATCATCGAAGGTTATATCATCTGCTTCCATATTTTCATGAACCTACTTTCCGTGTGTAATTGTGAACTTCGTGGTCATTTTGCAGACAACTCCGTTTACTTTTTCTTCTCCGTGTATCACGTTGATGGTTCATTTTGGAGATGGAGGTTTTTGGGGCTCCTGCATGTTCTTTATGTATGCCTGTTTACCCTTTTCACTAAAGAATTCTGTCAAATAGCCCTGTTTCAATAATTGTTCTACCTCACCTTTCAAAAATCTGCAGTTCTGTGCCTATGATCATTATGGAATTCACACCGGAGATCTGGATTCCTCTTATTTGGGTTCGAGCTCATCTCTTTGGGCCATCGAACCTTATCACCTAAATTTCTTAACACTGAAATTAGTTCGGAGGTACTTACATTAAAGGTGTGATCCCCAATTCATGCATTACCTCCAGGTCATTGATCTTTATCCCTTTTGGATCTAGATGAGGACGAGCCCGCATCTCTGCTTGATGGTCCAAAATCTGACCTGCTGTTTTTGAACCTGGGATGAGTTCCACGTCTGGATGGTCCCAAGTAAGGATCGTACCTATTTTTACCTGATCTCCTGTCTGATTTTTAACGTCTGGATCTGGTACAATCTTCCTCTTTCGGACGAGCAATGATATCTTCTTCTATTCTAAGTTTAGTACTATACTTGTTATAAACATCGTTCCACGTTGTAGCTGGGAATTCTCTCAAGTTTTCCTTGAGTCTTCTCGTAGCTTCTGAGCTTTTGTCATTTAGATTTCTTGTGAATGCCATGGCTGCCCAATTATCAGGCACCCTTGGTAGTTGCATTCTTTCTCGTTAAAACCTATCTACAAATTCACGAAGTAGTTCCGTGTCTCCTTGTTTTATTTTAAAGATGTCCTCCATCCTTTTCTCGACTTTTTGCGCACCGGAGTGTGCCTTTATGAAAGAATCTGCAAGCTCAACAAAAGAATCGATAGAGTTTTCAGGGAGAAGCGAATACCAGGTTAGAGCCCCTTTGGTAAGTGTTTCTCCAAATTTTTTAATTAGGACCGACTCAATTTCTTGTTTTGTTAAGTCGTTACCCTTTACTCCGGTGGTAAAAGTAGTCACATGGTCGCGTAGGTCGGTTGTCCCGTCATACTTAGGTACGTCAGGCATTTTAAACTTCTTTGGAATGGGTAAGGGTGCTGCGCTTGGTTTCCATGGTTGTTCAGAATATCTATCAACGTCAATGCCTTTGATAACAAGTGATACTCCAGGAATTTGTTCGATTCTATCATTTTGTTCCTTCACCTGTTTTTGCAAAGTTAGTAATAAAGTCTGTAATTCAGAGTTATTAGACATACCTGGTCTCGCTTCGAGAGATTCATTAGAAGTATCTCCCCGTCCTGAGTTTGCCAACCCAGATTGAGGATTTTCCATGGTGATGGTATTATTGGGAGGTGGTGCCAGTGGTGCAGGTAACGCTGCCGGTAATCCCCTCGCAAATTCTTGCAAAGCTTGGCTCACATACTCTGCAAACATTTGCTTTACCTGATCTTGTTCCACCGTTCGATTATTATTATCATTTTTGTTGTTGGATCTTTCTGGGGATTGTTCCCTTGAACCACGTGGGGTTCCTGAAGGGGATGGAACTGGGGTTCCATTCCTTTGCTGGTTGTTGCCGTTGAAGTTCGACATAGTTTAGAGGATATCGCTTGAAAAACAAACAAAGATTATCATATTCCCGGTTACGGAACCAATTTGCTTAACCAAAGAACTGGATTCTTTTCCCAAAGTTATTTTAAGAAGAACACGGGTTTCTGATAACCAAAGAATAAGATTATAATTGTAGGTAAACTCGTAAATGGAAAGCAGTAAGATGCACAAAAAGTAAGTATATTGCAATAGTAGTTCGAATGTTTTTTTTCTCCCCCTTTACAGGTTATATTTTTCTCCTTTATATAAGGAATTTCCTAATATAACGTCTACCCTTATCGGCGATTGAGCATTAATGACTAATTATGACTCTAATGTAACGTTACAATGAATCAACCATTACTGTTGCGTGAATGTTGTGTAACGTATGGATCTCTAATTTGAAGATCTCTGGATCTGCCCTTTATTTTTCCTAAATACATTTTTGACCGTGTCTCTTCGTCTTCTCAATCAGGTTGAGACTCTCGTAGCTAATTAACCCATGTGGGTGATTTGTCGTGCCTCTTTGCCTTATACCTCTTCATAGAGTCTCGTCCAGCTGTCGTGTCTTCATTGCTCCACGTAGACTACTGAATCATCAAGATTTATTACACGTGTGAAGCTCTTTTTTACCAATACACTTGGAAAATGAATTTCCAGGAAAGATTTAAATACCATCTCCGTCTCCATTAAAAGTGAATTTTATCACTTCCTTGAGTAACTGTTTTCCTAATAAAACGTGAAATTATTGTGTGAATATCTGTATTTATGAGTACCTGAGTCGCATGTATGATTCGCGAGAAAGGTAACTCTATTATTTTTATATGACCGCGTCGCATGATCGATTCGCGAGCGAGGGAATAGATGCATCTATGGTTCCAGTCGTTCGACCCTTCGGCAGTGAACATTTTATTATTGTTGGTTCGCGCCATTCGACCCTCGGTATTTCTTGTGCATGATATTTACTGCCTACTTGCTGTGATTTTTACTTGATTACTGGTCTGTAGATTTGAAATTGTCAACTGAAATGACGAGGATTGAAGAATATTAAATGTGAAATTGCCTACGATAGCCATGCTTAGTGTCACCCTTGATTATATTAATTTGACCTCTAGTAAATGTCAAAGTGAACCTCTCATCACTACCTCTTCGAGGTTAGGCGAGATACTTACTGAGTACACGTTGTTTTCATACTCATGCTACACTTGATGTGCATTTTTATTGCACAAGTACATTCATAGCTAGTGGTCCTGCTTGACACAGTGATGTGGCTGACTTGCAGACTTAGACGAGTTGCACCATCCGAAGACGACCGCAGCCGGCAGAGTCTTCCTCAGATGTATTCTATTTTATTTTAAATTCCTTGTCCAGTTTGTATTCCGGAAAAAAGTATTGTAGTACATGTATAATTGCTAAAAAATTTCTCATGCACTTGTGACATCGGGTCCTGTGATAATTATGGGATTTATTCACTATTTAAATTTGTTAAGATATTATTGTTTACTCAGTGGAAGTTCACTAATTATTATTAAGAAAATGAAAAAGGATTGACTTGAAGAATTTTAAAATAAAGATTTAATTTATTTATTAAATGTTGGCTTGCCTGACAGCGAGGTTCGATGCTACCACGACCTTAATGGATTCTGGGTTGTGACAATATTGCAAATGTTATAACCACTGCCAGTATCTAATACCCACATGGAAGAATTAGTAGTAGCTAAAGGAACCTTGAAAATATTTTTCATTAATGTCTCATCTTGTTTCTTGTCCTTTAAAGTTGCAAGATACTCCTTGCAGTTTCTCTTCCAATGTCTTTTCTTCTTACAGTGAAAACATTCAGCATCATATACTGGCTGCAAGATCAAATCTTCAGAAAGCTCTTTACCAAGCTTATATCCCAACTTCTCATGTTCTTCGGTAAGAACAATCACATGATTGACAAGGGATCCAACTGGTGTGATGACCCAAAAAGTCATCCCTTGTTTTAAAAGTCAAAACTGTATTCCGAGGCCTTGAAAACTTCCTTTTATCTTACCTCGTTTTGCGTGCACAGTCCCGGAGTATATCCGGAAAGCTTTTATATGATAAACTGAGAAAAATGCTAAGTTTGAATTAAAAATTAAATTTAAGTTGACTTCTGTCAATATTTTGGGCAAACAGACCCAGACCCGTGATTTGACGATCCCGGAGGGTCCATAGGAAAATATGGAACTTGGGCGTATGCCCGGAATTGAATTCCAATGTCTCGAGCCCAAGAAATTAATTTTTGAAAAAAATTATTTTACTGAAATTATAAGAGTTTATGGAAATTTATTTATGTTTGAAGTTGATGGTATCGGGCCCGTATTTTGGTTTCGGAGTGTGGTACAAGTTTAATATGGTACTTGAGTAATGCCTGTAAACTTTGGTAAGAAACGGAGGTCATTGACGTGATTCAGACTCATAGTTGTGAAATTTGAAATTTTGAAAGTTCTTGAGATTTTTCTTTGATTTCTATGCTAAATTCGTTGTTTAAGATGTTATTTTGGCGATTTGCTCGGGCGAGTAAGTCCGTAGGATGTTTTTAGGGTTATGTGCATGTTTGGTTTGGAGCCCCGAGGGCTCGGGTGAGATTCGGGTAGGTTCCGGAGTGTTTAGAATAGGAAAATCCCTGCTGATGCACCAGTTCTGGTGTGCCCGCACCTGCGAGCCTAGGGCCGCAGGTGCGAACCTTCAGCCGCAGGTGCGGTCCAGCCAGCATGCCCTCTTTCCGCAGGTGCGACCAGTTTTCCGCAAAAGCGGTTCCGCAGAAGCGGATAAACCTCTGCAGGTGCGACCCTCAGTGGCCTTGCCCATTTCCGCAGGTGCGACCTAAGCACCGCAGGTGCGAAGGTCGGGCAGTGAGTGTTTTTAAATTAGAACTTCAGTCGTTTCTTCTTCAACTTTTCACAAAAATAGAAGACCTATGGCGATTTTCTCAAGAGATTTTCTTCCCAAATCATAGGTAAGTATCCACTAACTAATTTCCTTCAACTTTCTAATGTTTTTCATCAATTATCATGAAGAATTATAGGGTTTTAAGGGTATAGAATTGGGGATTTGGGTAGAGTTAGAGATTTTTGAATAATTGGAATTTAGACCTCGTTTTGGGGTCGGATTCCGAAACTAATTACATATGCGGCCTCGTGGGTGAATGGGTGATCCGGTTTTGGTCTGTACCTCGTGTTTTGACCACACGGGCCTAGGGTCGATTTTTCACTTTCTGGTAAGAATGATAGAAAATTCATAATTAAGCATTGGGGTTGAATTATTTAGCATTATTGATATCATTAAGCTAATTATGTCTAGATACAATTGAATTGGAGGCACATTCTAAAGGGAAAGCGGTAATTGAGGCTTGATTTTGGTCGTGGAATTCAAGGTAAGTGTTTGGCTTAACCTTAGATTGAGGGAGTAGGTGTTGTGTCCTATTTGCTATGTGTTAGTATCATGTTCAACGTATAGGGGAGTTGACGAGTACCTATACGTTGGTGTCAAACATGCCTGTGAATCAAATATTGTGATTTATGTGGTTTTTCCTTAAGTAATACTTGAGTTTCACTTTATAGCTATCCATGTTGGTGGAAATTTCTTGATATTAATCAGTGTTGAGTATTGGTTTCAGTTGAAAATTTTATGTGAAGTTATGTACTAAGTTAGATTGGCTATAGCTATTTCCCTTGCCGGGATGGTATTGATTCTACTGTTGGCTCCCTTGCCGGGACGTTATGGCTTTATTATTGTTGTTTATAATGTTGATTTTTCCTTGCCGAATTGCTTCTATTAATACTGTTTGGGTGAGGAAGAGTGTAAAGCATGAAGGGTGATGCCGTGTATGATATTGTGAGAGTGTGTAAAAGCACGAAGGGTGATGCCGTGCCATATTATGATATTAAAAGCACGAAGGGTGATGCCGTACATTTCTATTTATTACTTGGTGAGGATGAGAGTAAAAGCACGAAGGGTGATGACGTGCATTTCTACTTATTATTTGGTGAGGATGAGAGTAAAAGCACGAAGGGTGATGTCGTGCACTTGCTTTTGTGCTACTATTTCTGTTTCTTAAATTTATATCTAATTGTGCTTTATCACATTATTTCCATTATTTGGTATTTCCTCCCCTCAGTATCTTCCCCTTTCCTTTATACTTAGCTGCTTATTTCTTGTTTTTATTATCTCCTCCTTATTCTATTAAACTGCACAGGTGGTTTGGTTGTCGTGCCCTAGCATCGTCACTACTTCGCCGAGGTTAGGCTCGGCACTTACTCAGTACATGGGGTCGGTTGTACTGATGCTACACTCTGCACATTTTTTTGTGCAAATCTCGGTACAGGACCTTACGGACCCTAGAGTGAGGAGGCTGCCTTCAATCCATTTGGAGATTCTTAGGTAGTCCTGCAGGCGTCCGCAGGCCTGTGCGTCCCCTCCTACTTTATTTCCACTCTGTTCTCCTTTATTCTGAGACAAATGTATTTATTTTCTTTAGACCTTTATATGTAGTATTCATAGACAGTCCGTGAAGTTGTGACACCAAATTCTGGTTTTAGTATTATGAATTTCGTATGGAATATAAATGGGTTGTTTGACTTTGTTTTATTTTGCACTTTTAATTCCGTTGATTTGTACATCACTTGTTATCTGTTAAAAATAAATGAATAAGGTAAATAAACATTAACGTTGGCTTGCCTAGCGGGTTCAATGTTAGGCGCCATCACTGTCCCGACGGTGGGAAATTCGGGTCGTGACAAGTTGGTATCAGAGCACTTGGTTGCTTAGGTCTCATGATTCACGGACAAGCTTAGTAGAGTCTGAGGGATCGGTACGGATACATATGTACTTATCCCCAGAGGCTACAGAGTTTAGGAATGACCTCACATCTATTCTATGCTAATTGAATTTCTACTCTATTCTCTCGTAGATGGCGAGAACACTTGCTTCTTCATCAACTGATCAGCAGCCCAAGTTTCCAGTTGCATCTCTTACGAGGGGCCGAGGACCAGGTCGAGGACATGCTAGAGGACGAGGCAGGGGCAGAGCTCAACCCATAGAAGCAACCCCATTGGCAGATCCTCAGGTAGAGTTTGCTGACGAGGTTCCTGCCCAGGCAGTCCCGGTTGGGCCAACCCAGTTTCCCGAGGGGTTCATTGCCACCCGGGTACTCCAGGATGCTCTCCGTCCGTCTAGTGGGCCTCATAGAGAGTGTCGCTCAGGCAGGTTTAATTCTTTCAGCACCAGCCGTCTCCCAAGCTGGGGGAGGAGCCCAGACTTTTGCTACCCGCAGTCCAGAGCAGTTGGCTTCTCAGTTTCAGACTCCAGTAGCTCAACCAGCTGGGGTAGTTTAGCCGGGTATAGTGGCGCAGACCGGTGATAGAGCAGCTATGTCTGTTGATGCTTTGTGGAGGTTGGACCGGTTTACCAAGCTGTTTGCTGCTACTTATAGCGGTGCATCTTCAAAGGATCCCCAGGACAATTTGGATAGTTGCCATGAGGTTCTACGAAACATGGGGATAGTGGAGACCAATGGGGTCGACTTTGCTACTTTTCGTCTATAAGGTCCCGCCAAGACTTGGTGGAGATATTATTGTTTGGCCAGACTAGGTGGATCACCGCCTTTGACTTGGGCCCAGTTCCCCGATTTGTTTCTGGAGAAGTTTCTCCCTATCACTCAGAGAGAGGATTATAGGAGGCAGTTTGAGCGTCTCCAGCAGGGTTCTATGACCGTCACTCAGTATGAGACCAGATTCATTACCTTGGCCCGTCATGCTATTATAATACTTCCCACAGACCGAGAGAGGGTGAGGAGATTTATTGAGGGACTGGCTCTGTCAATCAGATTGAAGATGGCGAAGGAGACAGGGAGTGATATTTCCTTCAAGGATGAAGCCAATGTGGCCAGACGAGTTGAGATGGTTCCATCACAGGGGAGTGGACAGGGGTCTGACAAGAGGCCTCGTCATTTTGGCCGGTTAAGTGGTGTCTCATCTAGAGGCAGGGATTCTTTTGGTAGGGTCCATCCTCCTAGGCCGTTTCACTCAGCACTTCAGGTTTCTCGCAGTGCTCCAGGTGGCGGTGGTTCTCACATGCAGTATTCCGATCAGTTTCTCTACAGTGCACCACCAGCTCCTATTAGTGCACTGCCGCTCCAATGTTTTCAGAGTGGTTACTCAGATCGTCAGGGTCAGTTTCAGGGCCAGCATTCTCAGCAGCCGAGATCTTGTTATACTTGTGGTTGTCCACGGCACAGTGTTAGATTTTTCCCTCGAGCCTCGAGCAGTTCTCAGCATCAGGGTTATCGTGCCATGGTTCCCGCAACAGGTGTTCCACCACACGCTCAGCAAGCCAGGGTGATGCCGTGCATTTCTATTTATTACTTGGTGAGGATGAGAGTAAAAGCACGAAGGTTGATGCTGTGCATTTCTATTTATTATTTGGTGAGGATGAGAGTAAAAGCAGGAAGGATGATGTCGTGCACTTGATTTTGCCTTACTATTTCTGTTGCTTAAATTGATATCTAATTTTTTATTTATCACATTATTTCCATTATTTCATATTTCCTCCCCTCACTATGTTCCCCTTTCCTTTATGCTTAGCTGCTTATTTCTTGTTATTATTATCTTCTTCGTATTTTATTAAACTGCACAGGTGGATTTGGTTGTCGTGTCCTAGCCTCGTCAGTACTTCGCCGAGGTTAGGCTCGGCACTTACTCAGTACATGCGGTCAGTTGTACTGATGCTACACTTTGCACATTTTATTTATGCATATCCTGGTACAGGACCGTACGTACCCTAGAGTGAGGAGGCTGCCTTCAGTTCATTTGGAGATTCCGAGGTAGACCTGCAGGCGTCCGCAGGCCTTGGCGTCCCCTCCTACTTTATTGCCACTATGTTCTTCTTTATTCTGAGACAGATGTATTTATTTTGTTCAGACCGTTTTATCTAGTATTCATAGACAGTCCATGAAGTTGTGACACCAAATTCTGGGTTTAGTATTATGAATTTCATATGGCATATAAACGAGTTGTTTGACTTTATTTTATTTCGCACATTTAATTCTGCTGATTTGTACATCACTTGTTATCTATTAAAAATAAATTAATAAGGTAAATAAACATTAACATTGGCTTGTCTAGCGGGTTCAATGTGTAAAGACGCGACCGGTCGTTTTGAGCTCTAGCGCATCGTTCAGCGGTTTGAAGCCATAAGCAGCTTAATTTAAAGTATTATGACTTGTAGGAGTGGTCAGAACTGAATTTCGGGAAGTTCGGAGTCGAATTGGAAAGAAAGTTCTCATTTCAGAAGCCTTAAGTTGGAAGAATTGACTAAGATTGAATTTTTGAGTAAACGACCTCAGAATCAGGATTTGAAGGTTCCAGCAGGTTCGTATGATGATTTCGGACTTGGGCGTATGTTCAGGGAGGGTTTTGGATGACTCGAGAGCATTTCGGTGCATAATGTGGAAGTTAGTTTTTTGGAGGAAATTTCATAAGTCTGGGTTGAAGTGCATTTCAGTGTTATTGATGTCCGTTTCGGATTCCGAGTCTGGGAATAGCTCCGTATGGTGATTCTGGATTTGGGAGCGCGATTGGAAGTGAATTCGGAGGTCCGTATGTTATTTTGAATTCATTTGGCTAAAGATAGAAATTTGAAGGTTTTTGAGAAATCCGACCGGAAGTGGAAATTTTGATATCGGGGTCGGAATGTGATTCTGAAAGTTGGAGCAAGTCCGTAATGTTGAATGTGACTTGTGTACAAAATTTGGGGTCAATCGGACATGATTTGATAGGTTTCGGCATCGAATGTAGAAGTTTGAAGTTCTAAGTTCATCAAGCTTGAATCGTGTTACGATTCGTCATTTCGGTGTTTTTTGACGTGGTTTGAAGGCTCGAATAAGTTCTAATGAGGTATTAGGAATGATTGGTTGGTTTGGTTGAGGTCCCGGGGGCCTCGGGCGTGTTTCAGATGCTCAACGGGTCCATTCTTGCCTTGTGAGGATTGCTGGGTTTCTTGTGTTAGTGCAGTAGGTTTTTACTCTATGCAATCACGTGAGTGGGTATGCGATCACATAACAAGATTGGAGGCTGCTGGGATTTGGCCTATGCGATCGCGTGGCATTGTTTGTGATCGCATAGAGGAAGATTTGGAGGCCCTGGGATTGGTTTATGTGATTGCGGGGAATTGTGTGCGATCGAATAGAGGTAATTTTTGGAGGCTGCTGGGTTGGCCTATGCGATCGCTGGGTCTTGTATGCGATCACACAGAGGTAATTTTGGGGGCTCTTGAGATTGGCTTATGCGATCGCATGAAGGGGAGTGTGATCGCATAGAAGGGTCGTCTAGTCAGTAAGTGTTTTAAGACGGGATTTTGGCCATTTCTTCTCATTTTTCTGTTGGTTGGTCAATTTTTGGAGAGCTTCCAGTGGGGATTTTCGTCATTTATGTCAAGGTAAGTTGTTTCTACTCATTTCAAGTTAAATACATGAATTAGATATGGATTAAAGCATGAAAATTTGTGGAAATTTGGGATTTTTAAGGAAAGACCTAGAATGGGTATTTTTGGATTTTGACCACGAATTTGGGCATGGAACTGGGAATAAATTTTATATTTGAGTTCGTAAAGTGTTGGGTAATCTTTATCTTTGAAATATTTCGGAATCCGGGCATGTGGGCCTGAGGGTAATTTTGTCAGCTTTCCGAACAGAGTTAGGGATTTATATAAATTAAATTGTTATAAGTATTAGAGTATATTTTCATTGGTTTGCCAGTTATTTGGATAGTTTTGGGGCGTTGTGCATCAATTTGATTCGTCGGAGGGGCTTGGAGGCCGGTTATGAATCTTCGAAGCGAGGTAAGTCTCCTTTCTAACCTTGTGAGTGGGAATTGTCCCCATAGGTGAACTAATCGAATATGTGCTACTATTTATGGGGGCTACGTACGCACGAGGTGATGGGAGTCCGTGCATAGCTACTATCATGCTTGTGTCGGGGTAGTCTAGGACCCACTAGCATGCTTTACTTGTCGTACTTGTAATTTTGCTAATGAGATTAGGCTGTTAATATTATCGAATTAGTAACTGAATACCTAAGTAGATTGAAGTTTATTTTCCTTAATCATCTAGAAAGAGAATTGATTTTTCCTGGGATAATGGTTCTCCTGATAAAGCATGTTTTAATTGACGTACTTGTAACCTTGCTGATAAATTTAGAATATTTAAGACCTTATCGAACTTGGAAAATGAATTTCCAGAAAATATTTAAATACCATATTCGTGTCCATTAAAAGAGAATTTCCTTACTTCCTTGAGTAACTATTTTCTTGATAAAAATGTGAATTTATTGTGAATATTTGTATTTATGAGTACCTGAGTCGCATGTATGATTGGCGAGCAGGGTAACTCTATTATTTATATATGACCGTGTTGCATAATCGATTCGCGAGCGGGGTAATATATGCATCTATGGTTCGAGTCGTTCGACCCTTCGACAGTGCACATTCTATTATTGTTGGTCTGCGTCGTTCGACCCTCGGCATTTCTTGCGCATGATAATTACTGCGTACTTTCTGTGATTTATACATGTTTACTGGCCTGGGAATTATAAATTGTCAATTGAAATGACGAAGATTTAAAAATTTTAAATGTGAAAGAAGTTGCTATTTCCTGTCATTTACTTATTAAATTGCCTATGATATCCATGCTTTTTGTCACCCCCGATTTTATTTAAAATTGACCTCTAGCAAGTGTCAAATTGGACCTTCCGTCACTACCTCTTCGAGGTTAGGCGGGACATTTACTGAGTACACGTTGTTTTCGTACTCATTCTACACTTGCTGTACATTTTATTGCACAGGTACCTCCATAGCTAGTGGCTCTGCTTGACGTAGTGATGTGGCTGAATTGGATACTTAGACGAGCTGCACCATCCGAAGACGACCCGCAGCCGGCAGAGTCTTCCTCATATGTATTGTATTTTATTTCAAATTCCTTGTCCAGTTTGTATTCCGGACAAGTATTGTAGTACATGTAAAACTCTTAGATATTTGCTCATGCACTTGTGACACCGGGTTCTGGAAAAAAATTATTGGATTTATTTACTATTTAAATTGCCAAAGATATTATTGATTTCTCAGTGGAAGTTCGCTAATTATTATTTAAGAAAATGAAAAAGCAATGACTTCAAGAATTTTTAAATAAAGATTTTATTAACTATTTAAATGATTGGCTTGCCCGACAGTGGTGTCCGGCGCCATCACGACCTTAATTGATTTTTGGTCGTGACAACGTGGTATCAAAGCACTAGGTTCCCTTAGGTCTCATGAGTCATGAGCAAGTCTAGTAGAGTCTTGCGGATCGGTACAGAGATGTCTGTACTTATCTTTGCGAGGCTACAGGGCTGTTAGGAGTACTTCACTTCTTGATTCCTTATAGTGCGATTTGATTCCTTTGAGGCTTATGCCTGCATTTCCTCCTATTCCATCTTACGCGTCGCAAAGCGCTTGCTATAAATCGGTAATTTGAAGAATGGTAATGGTACTACAGATATGATGCGTGATGTTTTTCCATGCGTAGTTTGTTGGGGGTATTGTCATCGCTCTGCGGAAGGATATTATGTTGTTTCAACTCAGTAATTGTGTTTCTGAGAGCTTTGAGACTATGCTCAGGTTGTTATGATTCTTACTATTGGTTATCGCGCAGTGTTGATATGATGGTAGGATGCTTGCCCATATGTCGGGGCAATGAATGACTTGAAAGGAGGTCTTCTCAGAGCGTGATCTCTAGATTTCAGTGTTTTAGTTCCGTCGGAGGAAAGGCAATTGAACTATGAATGTTCAAATTTGGGTTGAAGGAACAATAAGACTTGGTGTTTCCAAGCGAGGTGGAATTTTCATCTGTGATGCGGTATCGATGTTCCTGGTCGGATAGAATATGTTATGTTCGCCGGTGTTATAGTTTCTTCGGTTGCATTGGGTCAGAGTGTTGTGATGTAACATTGAAGAAGCGATTGTCAGAGGTCGTGGTGTGCGGTGGTTCAGTATTGAATAAGCATTTCTAATAAAGGCAGCTCAAGAAAGATGATCTTCGGAAAGGTTAAAAGTTGGGGTGATCTGCTGGTTTAAGTGCTACAAAGATAGTTATTGGCCTAAGGCAACAACTGGGTAGCATACGATAAGGAAAGACACATGGGGAGTGTCAGGCAATGGTTAAATTTCTAGCAGGCCAGGTGTAAGAAGCGGAAGTCGAGCAGTTGCTTAAAGGAGTGAGTTTGACCAAAGTGGGAGAGTTGCAGCGTAGCATATGAGTTATGTGGTAAGATAGCTGCACATCTTGGGGAGATGTTTGGAGCGATTTGAGAATTTTAGTGGACGGTGATTGGGTCCACGGGCTTAAATTGAAATATTGGCTATTTTGGCGGAAGATTGGACACAACAGAGAGGAGTTGTTCGATATGAAGAAGGATGCAGCATAGCTGTGAATTTTAAAATATTGTCGCGCATTTAGTTGATGTCCATGAGAAGCGGACGGACTGGTAAAGTTGGTAAATGAGAACGGGGGTAGGATGGGGTATTGATGTCGTAGAGATTGTGCAGTACAACATCGTTGGAAGGTGTCAGTTGGTAATTTTCGCAGTGGGTTATTACAGCTAAGGGAAGAATACATGAGTAGTAATTGAGCATAGGATTTGATAAATGTATGAAAAGGTTGGCCTTATGGAATCAGGTTTAGGCTTTGGAAAGATTCAGGATTTATGCTTAGTACAGAGGTAAATTGCAAGGGAAGTGATACAGTCGGGTGCTTTATTAAGATGAGTGTTCATGTGCCAATGGAGCCTTGGAGTTGATTATATTCGGGACCAAGCCATAGTGGGTGACTCTCAACAACGGTCCTAGTGAATTGAAATGTTAAAATGCGGTGACTAGGAATTTCAAGCCCGCAAATTCGCAGCGGATTATGAAAACATGCTCAGAACGTTCTATGATATCATCGGCTTGCAGTGCAGCACTTGAGGGTATGAGATGACCCGCGGGATTTGAGACAGCGTGGTCTCGTGACATAAAGTCACTTGAGAGGAGAGTGGATTGGGGTTCACAATGTTTTTGGATGAGGCTATTGTTACTTCTATGTCAAGTAAAGGATAAATTTGAAGAGACTGGATTGGTTAGCCATGGTTGAAATGGCACACTACGGCAGTGATCAGTTCTTTCAGCGCGATTAAGTTATGCATGTGATTGTGACGATATGTGCGAGGCTTGTCGGTCGCCGTGATAGATTTTATTTGGAAGCATTCAAGAACTATGGCCTGTCATGGGTAGGCGGATCTCAGAAGGATTATGGTGGTATAGACTACTACTTAAGGGTTTGCAAGTATTGTGATTGTTGGAATTCACTCGTGTGTTGAGGTGGTTCTCTTGATTTGAGGTAAGTAAAATGTTTCTGTCACGACTCAAAATCTATTAAGGTCGTGATGGCGCCGGACACCATTGTCAGCCAAGCCAACCATTAATTAGTTGAAATAAATTCTTGTTTTAACAT
The DNA here is from genome assembly GCA_005239525.1 of Nicotiana knightiana. NCBI lineage: Eukaryota > Viridiplantae > Streptophyta > Magnoliopsida > Solanales > Solanaceae > Nicotiana > Nicotiana knightiana. The sequence goes on along the minus strand of ML374075.1, from coordinate 62,090 downwards.
TTTTGAAATCGTTACCTTTCACTTTATTATACAATAACTGAATAAAAATTTATCGAATAAATAGGACAGGTGAACCATTTCATTTATTAAATTATATCCCAAATGCATTCCAGAACCTGGTGTCACAAGTGCATGAGCATTTACTAAGAATTTATACAATCATTACAAAGCTTGTCCGAGATACAAATTGGACAATGAAATTTAAAACAAAATGAATACAATACGAGGGAGACTCTGTCAGCTGCGGATCGCCTCCGGATGATGCAGCTCGCCTAAGTCCCCAAACCAGCCACATCGCTGTGAAAGTACCTGTGCAATAAAAATGCACAGCAAGTGTAGCATGAGTACGAAAACAACGTGTACTCAGTAAGTCGCCCGCCTAACCTCAGAGAGGTAGTGACGAGAGGTCGAATTAGACACTTGCTAGAGGTCAATTTAGTATATTCAAGTGTGATACTAAGCATGATTATCATAGGTAATTTATTAAAATCAGGAATGAATAATATCAACCCTTCCACATTTAACACTTTAACTCTTCGTCATTTCAATAACAATTAATCAAACATGGGTGAATTAATCAAATAACAAATAATCAACGGGAAGGAACAAGTTCTTCCAAAAAATTTAATAACTTTAAATCTCTGTCATTTCAGTTGACAACTTAAAATTCCAAGACAGTAATCAGGCAAAAATAACAGCAAATACGCAGTAAATATCATGCACAACCAATGCCGAGGGTCGAACGGCGCGGACCAACAATAATAAATTGTGCAGTGTCGAAGGGTCGAACGACTCGAACCATAGATGCATCTATTTTTCCACGCTCGCGAATCAATCATGCGACGCGGTCAACATAAAAATAATAAGACTAGCCTGCTCGCGAATCATACCTGCGACTCAGGTGCTCATATGTACACATATTCACATAATAAATCCGCATTTTTATCAAGAAAATAGTTACTCAGAAAAGTGGTAAAATTCTTCTTAAAGGAACATGAAAAATAGCTTTTAAATCTTTGTTTTGAAACTCATTTGCCATGTTTAATAATATTCAATAATATAACCTTATCAGGTATATAATTATCCATGGAGGAATCAATTCTCTTTCTAAATAATTATGAAAGGTACACCTCTAGTCTTCTTAGGAAATCAATTACCGATTCAATAGCATTAACAGCCTAATATTAGTGGCACGATCACATGTACAACACGTAAGGCATGCTAGTTGGTTCTAGACTACCCGGACATGGCATAATAGTAGCTACGCACGGACTCCCGTCACCTCATGCGTAAGTAGCCTCCCCGCAGATAGTAGCACATACTTAATTAGTTCACCTAGGAGGACAATTCCCCCTCACAAAGTTAGGAAGGAGACTAACCTCGCTCCGAATTTCCATAACCGGCTTCCAATCCCTTCCGACGACTCCAATGGATGCACAATGCCCCCAAAACTATCCAAATAACGACAAACCAATGAAAATTCATTCTAATATTTGCAACAATTCAAATTATACAATTTCCCAACTCCGCTCAGTTAATTGACCAAAATTCCCTCGGACCTGCGTGCTCGGATTCCAAAATTTCTCGAAGATATACCTTACCCATAGCCTTACAAACTCAAATATACAATTTCCTCTAAATTCCATGCTCAAATTTGTGGTAGAAACCCAAAATACCATTTCTAGGTTTTTCTTCAATATTTTACCAGTTTTTCCACAATTTTTCATGCTTTAATCCATATCTAATTCATGTATTTAACTTGAAATGAGTAGAAACAACTTACCTTGACATAGATGACGAAAATCCCCACTTGAAGCTCTCCAAAAATTAACCAACAAAGAGAAAAATGAGAAGAAATGGCCCAAATCCCGTCTTAAAACACTTACTGCCCAGACGACCCCTTCTATGCGATCACACTCCTCTTCACGCGATCGCATAAGCCAATATCAAGAGCCACCAAAATTCCCTCTGTGCGTTCTCATACAAGACCCATCGATCGCATAGACTAACCCAGCAGCCTTTACAAATTACCTCTATGCGATCGCAAACATCTCCCCGCGATCGCATAAGCAAATTCCCAGGGCCTCCAAATCTTCCTCTATGCAATCGAATACACTTCCACGCGATCGCATAGGCCAAATCCTAGAAGCCTCCAAATCTTTCTATGCGATCGCATAGAGTAAAAACCTGCTGCAGTCACACCAGAAAACCAGCAATCCTCACAAGGCAAGAATCGACCCGTTGAGCATCCGAAACACGCCTGAGGCCCCCGGGACCTCAACCAAAACTACCAACCAGTCCCAATACCTCATTCGAACTTAGTCAAGCCTTGAAATCACATCAAACAACATCGATGTCACGAATCGCAACCTGATTCAAGCTTAAAGAACTTAGAACATCAAACTTCTATATTCGATGCCGAAACTTACCAAATCACGTCCGCTTGACCTCAAATTTTTCACACAAGTCACATTCAACAATACGGACCTGCTCCAACTTTCGGAATCACATTCCGACCCCGATATCAAAATTTCCACTTCCGGTCGGATTTCTCAAAAACCTTCAAGTTTCTATCTTTAGCCAAATGACTTCAAAATGACCTCCGGACACCCGAATTCACTTCTGATCGCACTCCCAACTGCAGAATCACCACACGGGGCTATTCCCAAGCTCGGAATCCCAAACGGACATCAATATCACTGAAATGCGCTTCAAGCCAAACTTAGGAAATTTCTTCAAAAATGCTGACTTCCACAATATACGCCGAAACGCTCCCGGGTTATCCAAAACTCGATCTGGACATACGCCCAAGTCCAAAATCATCATACAAACCTGCAGGAACCTTCAAATCCTGATTCGGAGGTCGATTACTCAAAATTCCAATCTTAGTCAATTTCTCCAACTTAAGGCTTCTAAAATGAGAAATTTCTTTCCAAACCAACTCTAAACTTTCCGAAATTCAATTCTGACCACACCTACAAGTCATAATACCTTAAATGGAGATGCTCACGACTTCAAACCACTGAATGAAGCGCTAGAGCTCAAAACGACCGGTCGCGTCATTACATTCTCCCTCACTTAAACAGATGTTTGTCCTCGAACGTGATAAGAACTGCTCTGGAGTTATCTGAAATCACTGTTTATGACCCCCGAGCACCTTCCCGTGCTACCACAACCCGGTTGAGTACATTAGCTTGATCAAATCTAAAGATTTCTTCTTTTATCCATATAATAAGCTCAGAATCCAGTTCCAACACTTGAAATTTCTCTGCCAGGCCTAGTTCCAAAATATAAACACCGTATCAACTACCACACGATATACCAGATCATGACTGCATACCTTTGTTGAATTTGCACCATGCACCGCAAAATTCATCATCTAACCACAATGACGTTCCCTGGACCTTAATAGCCAAAATTTCACGAATCTGATGCTTCCGATGCACCTCATAACAAATATACATACATCCTGTTATAATGCTGACGATACCTCCACAACGGAGGAGATGTGTAGAAATTCATACCCAACTGCAGAGTTAACAAATCATTGAATATCTCATTTTGACTAGAATCATCACCTCATTATGAACCGAATAAGGGCAACCTTCCTTTCATGTATTTCACATAACCTTATCGCACTTGATCCCAGATCAAATAATCTCGTTTCACCCAGTATGAACTGTTTAGACAAAAAATCATCCCAGACATGACAAACAGTCTCACATGATACCACATCGCGCCAATAGGCCATAACTCGAACATGATAAATAAGAAATGACTCCGGAAGGGACTACTCAACCCGCACAACTAATGTGAACTTTCCTCAGAAAATAGGAAGTAAAACACAAGAAAAATAAATATAGGAACCTGACTCATCATCACATTGTTGCGGTGTGCAATCCGATCCGAATAACATACCCGTGGCGACGTGCCACCCGATCCACACATAAAATTCACATAAGGAAATATATACGGAGCTTAATTGCTCACTATTACAAATGACTGAATATCGATCATAAGCACGCTAAGTGCGTAATACCTTCATGGGGAGACTGACAAAGAAATATTTTCACAAAACTCAAGCACAACTGAGGTGCGATATATATGTATCCTCTGGATCTCAAGAGTTGTCCTGCTCACATAACATCATCACTACACGGAGATCTCAACACATAAGAAATTATCAAGCTGTTTCACAACTCACATGGCACAATCATATTAACACATGAATTTGACGAAGACGGAACAACATCCGCTGTTCTAATACCTCTCCATGAAAAGCGCTCTACTGAAATTAACATGCCTGGCTCATATGGAGCCCATAATCATATTTAAATCCATCAACAAACATCGAGTCTACCTTGCTCGCACCAAACTAAGCTAATAGCTTTACCTGGGTCCATATTAACCCACTTTCTCTCATAATACGCGAGAACAACCATCATAGCTGGGACAAACACCCCACAATCCAAAACCAAATGAACTGAACGCCTTCCAGGCATAAATTCTCAAATAAGCAATATTGCATTTCTTTATACTCAATCCAAATCTTCAATCCATCAAGTGACTACATGTCACACTTATACAATCTTCTCGTGGTTACGCTCCCATGACCTTCCACACCAGGTAACAAGTCTGCACACCCGCATCACCGACCACACTAATACAGCAAAACCCATCAAGAACCCATGACCAGGGTACAAAGCTTCTTTCCCTGAATATCGATCTCAGGTGACACTGACGATAACACCACCTTACTCTGAACTTCCAAATCACTTTTTCTTTCTTATCCGAGCTCATGACATCCTTGTTATCACCGAACCGCAATCTCGATTCTTACTCCCAGTTATATACTGCTTACCGCACCTAACATGCCAATATGAGATAGCGCAAGAATTCCATCATAACTTCTGAACCACCAATAGAGTGAACACTTCATCGTATAGAAACCTTTTATTTAACTCAATTTAAGAGTACCATCTCAACACACAAGTGAATTCTCACAATCACCCAACATGCAAATCCTTAAGTAGTAGTATTTACCACCATAACCCTTCCGGGATCCGCCTACACCTGACAGGCCATAGCACTCTAATGCTCCCACATGAAATCGATTACGACGGCCGACAAGCCCCGCATACACCGGCACAAACTGCATGCATAACTTAATCACATCGAAGGAACTGATCACTTCCGTAAATGTGCCATTTCAACAATGGCTAATCAATCTATCTTCTTTTAATCATCTTCAATTGCCTCAGGAATAATAGTAACTTCCTTCAACTCATAGCAAACTCAACCCTCACTCATCCCGAGTGACCTCGATTCATGAGACCATACTGCCTAAATCCCGCAACCCGTCTCATACCCTCCTGATAATCTTTCTACAACCTAGAGTTTATTTCTCTCACTCCCCCAATACTAACCTGCATGCTGAAAATAACATACAACACTCCAACCATTTTCCCATTCTCTGAAATTACGCTGCAAAAGCTAAATTCTTGATCATACGGCTGCCTTTAACCTTTAAACGCTGCATTCTTAACTTTGAATTCGCTAGGACCGCTCTTGAGAGTCACCCACTCTTACTGGTCCTGAATACAGTCAACTCCAAGGCTCTCCTAGCACATGAACACCTATTTCAATGAAACACATGATCGAGTCACTATCCTTACAACTCGCCTATGCCTTAAGCATAATTCTGAATCTTCCAAAGCCTAACCCCGGTCTGACAGGGCCAACTTTTGCACACATTCATCAAATCCCACGCATAATCACCTTTTTACTCCTTTCCCTTAGCTGTAATAACTTGCCGACACGCCGACAATCCACAACCCCATGATAACATAACCCTACAACCCAGTTGCAGGTGGTGGGACTCCCCCACCTAGCCCGAAGCTACTCTTTGCACCACTCTACACCCTGCTAAGATCCTTTCTCCTTTGTTAACATGATATTGTTCAACCAACCAGTCCAATTATACCAAATTCTATCGTTAGCACTCCCTACATACTCATATTCTCTAGCATTATTCACGAATTCTGCCTCCTACCGAATAGCCACTAGAATCCCTCGCAGAAACATGCCAACCATGCCACCGCTAACCTATACACAGGAGATAGCCCACCTATGGAAATCACCCACGGACGCCTTCCAACGGTGCTCAAATGCACACTCTCTACGACATCAATACCCCATCCTACGCCTTGCTTCATTTACCAACTTTACTAGTCCATCCGCTCCTCATGGACATCCATTAAATGCGCGACAATATCTTCTAATTCCAAGCTATGCTGCCGCTCCCCCACTTTGTGACTACTCGACTTCCGCTTCTTACACATGGCCTCCTAGAAATGGAACTACCGCCTAGCCTCAATTCAATATCATTCTCTGTAGCTCTTAAACTAGCAGATCACCACGACTTCAAACTATCAGAAGATGGTCTTTCTCTAGCTTCCTTCATTATCAACACTTATCCGGTACTGAACCACCGCAGCTCACGGTCTCTGACAACCGCTTCTTCAATACTTCTTCATAATACTTTGACCCCATGCAACCGAAGAAGCCATAACACTGACAAACTTAACATATGTCATTCTATCAGTGACGATGACACCACATCACATGTGCATATCCCACCTCACTTGAAGACACCAAGTCTTACTGTTTTATCAACCCCAACCGGACCATTCATAATCCAAATGCCTTTCCTCTACCGGAACTAAAATGCTGAAATCTCGAATTCGCGCCCTGAGAAGACCTCCCTTCAAGCCATTCATCACCCCCAACATACAGGCAAGCATTCTATCATCATATCGACATCGCATGATAACCAATCGTAAGCAGCATCACTACCTGAGCATAGCCTTAAGGCTCTCAGAAACACAACTACTGAGCTGAAACAACATATTATCCTTCTGCAGGGCCACAACAACAGCCCCCAACCAATTACACATGGAAAACATCTCGTATCATATATGTAGAACCATTTCAATTCCTCAAATTCCCGATTCATAGCAAGCGCTTCGCGACGTATAAGATTGAGTAGGAAGAAACATAGGCATAAGCCTCAAAGGTATCGAATCGCACGACGAGGAATCAAGAAGGGAGTACTCCTAAAATCCCGGTAGCGTATCGAAGATAAGTACAGACGTCTCGGTACCGATCTGCAACATTCTACTAGACTTGCTCATGTCTTGTGAGACCTAAGGGAACCTAGAGCTCTGATACCATGTTGTAACAACCCAAACTCTATCAAGGTCGTGATGGCGCCGAACACTATCGGCAGGCAAGCCAACCATTAATTAGTTGAAATAAATTCCTGTTTTAACATTTTTGAAATCGTTACCTTTCGCTTTATTATACAATAACTGAATAAAAATTTATCGAATAAATACGACAGGTAAATCATTCTGTTTATTAAATTAAATCCCAAATGCATCCTAGACCCCGGTATCACAAGTGCAAGAGAAATTTCTATGAATTTATAAAATCATTACAAAGCTTGTCCGAGATAAAAATTGGACAATGAAATTTAAAACAAAATGAATACAATACGAGGGAGACTCTGTCAGCTGCGGATCACCTGCGGATGATGCAACTCGCCTCCGGATGATGCAGCTTGCCTAAGTCCCCAAACCAGCCACATCGTTGTAAAAGTATCTGTGCAATAAAAATTCACACTAAGTGTAGCATGAGTACGAAAAAAACGTGTACTCAGTAAGTCGCCCGCCTAACATCAGAGAGGTAGTGACGAGAGGTCGAATTAGATACTTGCTAGAGGTCAATTTAGTATATTCAAGTGTGACACTAAGCATGATTATCATAGGTAATTTATTAAAATAAGGAATGAATAATATCAACCCTTCCACATTTAATACTTTAAATCTTCGTCATTTCAATAATAATTAATCAAACATGGGTGAATTAAACAAATAACAAATAATCAACGGGAAGGAACAACTTCTTCCAAAAAATTTAACAACTTTAAATCTCTGTCATTTCAGTTGACAACATAAAATTCCAAGCCAGTAATCAGGAAAAAATCACAGCAAATACGCAGTAAATATCATGTGCAAGCAATGCCGAAGGTCGAACAGCGCGGACCAACAATAATAAATTGTGCACTGCCGAAGGGTCGAACGGCTCGAACCATAGATGCATCTATTTTTCCCCGCCCGCGAATAGATCATACGACGCGGTCAACATAAAAATAATAAGGCTAGCCTTCTCGCGAATCATACATGCGACTCAGGTGCTCATATGTACACATATTCACATAATAAATCCACATTTTTATCAAGAAAACAGTTAGTCAGGAAAGTGGTAAAATTCTTCTTAAAGGAACATGAAAAATAGCTTTTAAATCTTTGTTTTGAAACCCATTTGCCAAGTTTAATAATATTCAATAATATAACCTTATCAGGGATACAATTATCCACGGAGGAGGAATCAATTCTCTTTCTAAATAATTATGAAAGGTACACTCTAGTCTTCTTAGGAAATCAAATTACCAATTCAATAGAATTACCAACCTAATATTAGTGGCAGGATCACATGTACAACACGTAAGGCATGCTAGTGGGTCCTAGACTACCCGGACATGGCATAATAGTAGCTACACATGGACTCCCGTCACCTCGTGCGTATGTAGCGCCCCGTAGATAGTAGCACATACTTAATTAGTTCACCTAGGGGGAAAATTCCCCCTCACAAAGTTAGAAACGAGACTTACCTCGCTCCGAAATTCCATAACCGGCTTCCAAGCCCTTCCGACGACTGCAATGGACGCACAATGCCCCCAAAACTATCCAAATAATGACAAACCAATGAAAATTTGTTCTAATATTTGCAACAATACAAATTATATAATTCCCAACTTCGCTCAGTGAATTGACCAAAATTCCCTCGGGCCCACGTGCCTGGATTCCGAAATTTCTCGAAGATATACCCTACACATAGCCTTACTAACTCAAATATACAATTTACTCTAAATTCCATGCTCAAATTCGCGGTAGGAATTCAAAATACCATTTCTAGGCTTTTCTTCAACATTTTCCCAAATTTTCCAAAATTTTTCATGCTTTAATCCATATCTAATTCATGTATTTAACTTTAAATGAGTAGAAAAAACTTACCTTGACATAGATGACAAAAATCCCCACTTGAAGCTCTCCAAAAATTGACCAACCAAGAGAAAAATGAGAAGAAATGGCCCAAATCCCGTCTTAAAACACTTACTGCCCAGACAACGCCGTCTATGCGATCACACTCCCCTTCACGCGATCTCATAAGCCAATCTCAAGAGCCACAAAAATTTCCTCTATGTGATCGCTTACAAGACCCAGCGATCCCATAGGACAACCCAGCAGCCTTCACAAATTACCTCTATGCGATCGCAAACAACTCCCCGCGATCGCATAAGCAATTTCCAAGGGCCTCCAAATATTCCTCTATGCGATCGCATACACTGCCACGCGATCACATAGGAAAAATCTCAACAGCCTCCAAATCCTTCTATGCGATCGCATACCCACTCACGTGATCGCATAGAGTAAAAACCTGCTGCACTCACACCAGAAAACCAGCAATCCTCACAAGGCAAGAATCAACCCGTTGAGCATCTGAAACACGCCCGAGGACTCCGGGACCTCAACCAAAACTACCAACCAGTCCCTATACCTCATTCAAACTTAGTCAAGCCTTGAAATCACATCAAACAACATCGAAATCACGAATCGCAACCCGATTCAAGCTTAATGAACTCAAAACTTCAAACTTCTATATTCGATGCCGAAACCTTTCAAATCACGTCCGATTGACCTCAAATTTTGCACACAAGTCAAATTAAACATTACGTACCTTCTCCAACTTTCGAAATCGCATTCCGACCCCGATATCAAAATTTCCACTTCCTTTCGGATTTCTCAAAAACCTTCAAGTTTCTATCTTTAGCCAAATGACTTCAAAATGACCTTCGGACACCCGAATTCACTTCCGATCGCGCTCCCAACTCCAGAATCACGACACGGATCTATTCCCAGGCTCAGAATCCCAAACGGACATCAATATCACTGAAATGTGCTTCAAGCCAAACTTAGGAAATTTCTTCATAAATGCTGACTTCCACAATATACGCTGAAAGGCTCCCGGGTTATCCAAAACCCGATCCGAACAAACGCCCAAGTCCGAAATCATCATACGAATCTGTAAGAACCTTCAAATCCTGATTCGGAGGTCATTTACTCAAAATTCGAATCTTAGTCAATTTCTCCAACTTAAGGCTTCTGAAATGAGAATTTTCTTTCCAAACCAACTCCAAACTTTTCGAAATTCAATTTCGACCACACCTACAAGTCATAATAACTGAAATGGAGCTGCTCACGACTTCAAACCATTGAACGACGTGCTAGAGCTCAAAACGCCCGATCGGGTCGTTACAGTTTCTATATAATGAGGTGGTCACACTTGTCACGACCCGGTTTCCCCTCCAAAGGCAGCGTGACGGCACCTAGTCTCTACGACTAGGTAAGCCTAATTTTGGAAACACATATTAAATAAAAGCAATAGAAATAAAGACGAAATAATTGAGTCTACAATGAAAACATCGCCACTTGGCGCATACAAAATACAACTTTTCCCAAAAAGCCGGAATATCACTTTAGTCACAAGCTCTGTCACAAAATAGCTCTATGCAACGAGAGGGAATTTACATGAAAAAGAAATCTATCTAAATCTGGAGTGGAAAGCGACTCGAAGGACTTTGCGGACGCGGCAGAATTACCTTTCGGTATCTCAAAAAAAGGCTGCTTCTCGGACCCCTAGCCACGGAACTGAGTGCTATTACCTGGATCTGCCCACGAAAAACATGTGCAGGAAAGGGCATGAGTACACCACAATTTGGTACCCAATAAGTGCCAAGCCTAACTCCAGTCAAGTAGTGACGAGGTCATGTTAAGGCTCTACTGAATTTATATAGTAAAAACATTTTAAAATCTGAAAAGAGAGATATAATAAGCTGAGGCAAATCAGTAGAAACAACTAGGAATAATTCAAGTGAAACAGGTAGGCATGCTATTTCCTAATCTAAAATACATAGTCGGTTCATGAATCAGTGAAATACGAGTGAAATGATTTAAGTCATGGAGGAAAAATGGAGTTTTTGCAACAATGGCCCGTGTACGTACTCATCACCTCACGCACACGGCGCCCAAACAACATAAAACAGTACTAAAATAGCCTAGGGGATGTCCCCAATATAGAGTTAGGCAAGCCACTTACTTCGACTGCGCTACTCAACTCGAAACCACGCTCTTGCCACGACTATCCGACTCCGAATGACCCAAATCTATTCAATTCGATTGCATAATGTAAATATCACTTTAAGGAATCAAAATAGCTAATAAGTTCGAGGCTAATACGCAAATTTAGGAAAATCGCCCAAAAGGTCCCCCGGGCCCATGTCCCGGAATCGAGTGAAAGTTACAAATTTTGAACACGCATTCACTCACGAACTCACTCAAACAAAAATCATCAAAAATCGACGACAAAATCCTATTAAATTCTTCGATTTTCTAATTAGGGAAACTTCTTCCCATTTGCATGATTTTTCACCTAAATCCCTTAATTACATGGATGAAATGACCATAGATTAGTGATATACAAAGCGAATAGGGTTAAGAATTGTTACCTATGAAGCTTTTCCACAAAACTCACTCAAAATCGCCTACACCCGAGCTCCAAATGATTTTTAGAAGTTATGAAATTCAAGCCCTCGAATCTGATATAACTGCCCAGTGATTTCCGCACCTGCGCCCCTTTGACCGCACCTGCAGAAATTCCATCGCAGGTGCGAAAACCCACTAAAAGGCTTGGGGCCGACCGGCAGTCAATTGGCCGCTTCTGCGGCTCCGCACCTGCGGAATCTCAACCGCACCTGTGAGACCCTCTTCCGCACCTACGGAACGTAGGTGCGAGACACCAGAACCAGAAATGGTTCAGCTGTTCTCCAAGTTCAAAAATCACCCGTTGAGCATTCGAAATATCCTCGAGGCCCCCGGGACCTCAACCAAACTTACCAACCAGTCCTAATACCTTACCCAAAGTTAGTCGAGCCTCCAAAGCGCATCATATAACACCAAATTCACAAATTATACATGGATTCAAGCCTGAGAACTTATGAAATTTCAACAATCTACCACTGATGCCGAAACACATCAAAACTAGTCCGAATGACCTCAAATTTTACACACAGGTCATAAATGATACAACGGACCTACAGCTACTCTCGGAATTCCATCTCGAGCTCGATATCAAAATTCCATCTATCGGCTGAAATCGCCGAAATTCTAACCTTCGCCATTTCAAGCCTAAATCTACTACAGACCTCGAAAGCACATTCTGGGCACGCTCCTAACTCCAAAATCACCCAACAGAGCTAACGGAGTCAACAAAATTCCATTTCGGACCCGTCTTCCCACAGTTCCAACTACAGTCCAATTTATAAAGCTTAAACTCACATATAAGGACTATGTGTCCAAAAACTCTCCGAATTTCACCACTCAATGTTCCAACAAGTCCCAAAAAAAGAAATAGACATGGGTAAAACAGTTATAAGGGGATCGAGGCGCTAACTCTCAAAACGACCTACCGGGTCGTTACATTCTCCCCCTCTTAAGAAAACCGTTCGTCCTCGAACGAGCATAGAGACATACATGAAGCTGTGAAAAGATGAGGGTACTGATTGCGCATATCATTCTCTGTCTCCCAAGTCGCCTCCTAGACCGGCTGACCACTCCACTGAACTTTTACTGACGCAATATCCTTTGACCTGATCTTTCTGACCTGTCTATCCAATATAGCTACTGGCTCCTCAACATATGATAAACCCTTGTCCAACTGGACTGAACTGAAATCCAAAACATGAGTCGGGTCACCGTGATACTTTCGGAGCATGAAGACGTGGAATACCGAATGAACTCCTACTAGGTTGGGAGGTAGGGTTAGCTCATAAGCAACCTTCCCAAGATGTCGCAACACCTCAAAAGAACCAATAAATCTCGGACTCAACTTACCCTTCTTCCCGAACCTCATGACGCCCTTCACAGGCGATACCTGAATCAAAACCCGGTCACCAGCCATAAATTTCAAATCACGAAACTTCCGGTTCGCATAACTCTTTTGTCTGAACTGAGCCGCACGAAGTCCTTCCTGAATCACATTCACCTTGTCCAGGGCATCCTGGACCAAACCTATACCCAACAATCGAGCCTCGCCCGGCTCAAAACATCCCACTGGGGACCGGGACCGTATACCATACAAAGCCTCATACGGCGCCATCTGAATGCTGGACAGGTAGCTGTTATTATAAGCAAACTCTGCAAGTGGCAAGTATCGGTCCCATGACCCTCCGAAATCCATCACACAGGCACAGAGCATATCCTCAAGAATCTAAATCGTGCTCTCAGACTGCCCGTTCGTCTGAGGGTGAAAGTCTGTACTCAACTCTACCCTGGTGTCTAGCTCCTGCTGCATGACTCTCCAGAACCGTGAAGTGAACTGTGTACCTTTGTTTGAAATGATAGATACTGGAATACCGTGGAGGCGAACAATCTCCCTGATATAAATCTCCGCCAACCTCTTGGAGGAGTATGTAGTTAACACAGGAATGAAATGGGCTGACTTAGTCAGCCGATCCACGATCACCCAAATAGCATCAAACCTCTTCAAAGTCAGAGGAAGTCCAACCACGAAATCCATGGTGATTCGCTCCCACTTCCACTCTGGAAGCTCAATCTGCTAAAATAACCCTCCCGGTCTCTGATGCTCATATTTGACTTGCTGACAGTTGAGACACTTGTCCACAAACTCCACTATATCCTTCTTCATCCTTCTCCGCCAATAGTGCTGTCTTAGATCCTGGTACATCCTCGCGATACCTGGATGAATGGAATACCGCGAGCTAAGGGCCTCCTCAAGAATCAAGTCTCCAAACCCATCTACATTGGGCACACAGATCCGACCCTGCATCTTCATCACACCGTCATCTCCTATGGTCACATCCCTGGCGTCACCTCGCCGAACCCAGTCATGAAGAACCAGAAGGTGGGTATCATTATACTGGCGCTCTCGAATGCGGTCATAAAGAGAAGATCGAGCTACCACACAAGGTAATACCCGACAAGGCTCCGAAAGATTCAACCTCACGAACTGACTAGCTAAGGACTGAATATCTAAGGCTAAGGGCCTCTCAACTACCAGAAGATAAGGCAAAGTCCCCAAACTCTCCGCCCGGAAACTCAAGGCGTCGGCCACAACATTGGCCTTCCCCCGGTGGTATAATATAGTGATGTCATAGTCCTTTAGCAACTCCAACCATCTCTGCTTGTGCAAATTGAGGTCCTTCTTCTTGAATATGTGCTGCAAACTCCAGTGATCGGTGAAAATCTCACAGGGAACGCCGTATAAATAATGACGCCATATCTTCAAGGCGTGAACAATCACTGCCAACTCGAGATCATGAACTGGATATTTCTTCTCATGCACCTTCAACTGTCTGGACGCGTAGGCAATCACCCTACCGTCCTACATCAACACTTCCTCGAGGCCAATCCTCGAAGCATCACAATAGACGATATAGGACCCTGAACCCGAAGGCAATACCAACACTAGAGCTGAAGTCAGGGCTGTCTTGAGCTTTTGAAATCTCTCCTCACACTCCTCAGTCCACCTGAACGGAGCACCCTTTTGAGTCAACCTGGTTATCGGTGCTGCAATGGATGAAAAACCCTCCACAAAACGGCGACAGTACCCAGCCAAACCAAGGAAACTGCGGATCTCCGTAGCTGATGATGGTCTAGGCCAACTCTGCACCGCCTCAACCTTCTTCGGATCTACCTTGATCTCATCCCAAGACACTATATGGCCCAAGAATGCCACTGAGTCAAGCCAGAACTCACATTTAGAGAATTTAGCATACAATTTCTTCTCCCTCAAAGTATGAAGCACAATCCTCAAATGCTGCTCATGATCTTCCCGTGATCAGGAATACACCAAGATGTCGTCAATAAACACATTGACGAAGGAATCAAGATGAGGTCGGAACACACTGTGCATCAAATTCATAAACGCTGCTGGGGCATTGGTCAGCCAAAATGACATAACAAGGAACTCATAGTGGCCATATCTGGTCCTGAAGGAAGTCTTCAGGATATCCGGCTCCCAAATCTTCAATTGATTATAGCCAGAACGCAAGTCAATCTTGGAGAATACCCTGGAACCATGTAGTTGGTCGAATAAATCATCAATGCGAGGCAAAAGATACATGTTCTTCATGGTGACCTTGTTCAACTGCCGATAATCAATACACATACGCATAGAACTATCCTTTTTCTTCACAAACAATACTGGAGCACCCCAAGGTGATACACTGGGTCTGATGAAACCCTTATCAAGCAACTCTTGTAACTACTCCTTCAACTCCTTCTACTCAAGAGGAGCCATAAATTAAGGAGGGAGAGAAATGGGCTGAGTGCCCGCAACAAATCAATGCCGAAATCAATATCTCTATCGGGCGGCATACCTAGAAGATCAGCTGGGAATACATCAGGAAAGTCCCTCACTACTGGAACTAACTCAACTGGAGGGGTAGCAACACTGACATCTCTCACATAGGCCAAGTACGCATCACACCCTTCTCAACCATCCGTTGAGCCTTAAGGAATGAAATGACCTTGCGGGGAGTATACTCTAAGGTACCTCTCCACTCAAATCTCGGCAAGCCTGGCATAGCCAGCATCACGGTCTTAGCGTGACAATCAAGAATAGAATAATGGGGCGACAATCAGTCCATGCCCAAGATAACATCTAAATTTACAATGCTGAGTAATAATAAATCAGCCCTGGTCTCAAAACCACTAAGAGAAATCAAACACGACTATTATACGCGGTCCACAACTAGAGAGTCTCCCACAGGAGTAGATACATAGACAAGGGAACTCAAAGAATCCCGAGATATCCCCAAATGTGGAGCAAAATAAAAGAAGACATATGAATACGTAGAGCCTGGATCAAATAATACTGATGCATCCCTATGGCAGACAGGGACAATACCTGTGATGACTGAGTATGAAGCAACAGCCTCGGAATAGGCTGGAAGGGCATAGTATCTGGCATGGCCTCCCCCTCTAGGGCGACCCCTACCTCCCTGACCCCCACCTCAAGCTGGCTGAGGAGGTGGAGTGGCAGCTGGGGCTGGAAAAATAGCCGGAGGACCCGGTGGAGCATGTGGAGGCTGATAAGATTGTGGAGGTGCACCCCTCCTGGCCCTGGGGAAATCTCTAATCAAGGGACGAGTGTCACCACACTCAAAACAATCCCCTTCGGAGGACGCTACAGCTGATACTAAATAGGAGCTGGTCTGCTGGGCTGGCCGGAAATTGCACCTCAAATTGGAGGCATACTGGATACTGGCGGTGCATAATAGAACTCCTGAGGTCTAGGAGGAGCTGGAATACCACTGGCTGCTGGAAAGGCTGAATGAACAGGGCGACCCACAAAGCCCCTACCATGACGTGCTGCTGGTGCACGAGCTCCTAAAAAATGGCCAGTCTCTCGAGACCTCTTGGCCTCCCTCTCCTCTCTATTATGAGCGAACATGCCCTCTACTATCCTGGTAATACTCACTGCCTACTGGTAAGTGATATCCATCTCCAACTGTCTGGCCATACTGGTCCGAATACTAGGATGGAGTCCCTCAATGAAGCGACGAACCCGCTCTCTGACTGTGGCAACCAAGGCTGGTGCATGCCAAGCTAACTCAGTGAAACAGACTGCATACTCCGACACAGTCATAGTACCCTAGCGCAACTGCTCAAACTCCGCGCGCCAAGCATCCCTGATGCTCTGAGGGACATACTCTCGCAAAAACATCTTTGAAAACTGATTCCAAGTGAGTGAGGATGACTCGTCTAGACTACTCAACTCATAGCCCGCCACCACTGATATGCCACTCCCCTCAGCTAGAAAGTGGTGAAAGAAACCCCACTGGTCTCCACAATGCCCATAGTGCGGAGAATACGATGCCACTCCTCAAGAAATCCCATAGCATCATCTGAAGCTAGTCCACTGAAAGTAGGAGGGTGGTACTTTTTGTACCTGTCGAGTATGAGTTCCTCTGCCTCAGAAGACGCTGCCCTAGCATCGTGCTAAACTGAAGCCGCTAGGGGCATAGGAATATACCCTTGGGCCTAATCAACCTGGCCCCTCTGATCAGGAGTGTGGGCTGCGGGAGTCTGTGCCCCTCCCCCGGCCTGAGATCTAGCGAGAGCTATCGAAATAGTCCAGCCTGTGCTAGAGTACTGAACATGCTCATGAACTGAGCGAAGGTCTCCTGCAAGGCTGCAGCAGCCATAGGGACCGTGTGTGCCAGCTCTCCAGTTAGGGCTGCCATAGGCTCCTCTGTCGCTACTCTTCGCCGGTGCTAGGGCTGCACCGCGGTCGTCCTCTACCCCGTCCCCATCCTATGGTAGGGGGCTCAGGTGCCTGGTCGTCGGTCCTCCCAGTACGGGTCCTCACCATCTGTGGGAAAGAATAGAATAGAATTTTTGATGTCAATAACTACCACGAATAAGGAAATCAAAGAAATATGATTGTTACTAACACTTACATAGCCTCCCGAAGATAGATAAGGACTGCACCGATCCGCGGGACTCTACTAATCCGGCTTGTGACTTGTGACTCCTATGAACCTAGACGCTCTGATACCAACTTGTCACGACCCGGTTTCCCCTCTGATGGCATCGTGACGGCACCTAGTCTCTACGACTAGGTAAGCCTAATTGCGGAACACACATATTAAATAAAATCAACAGAAATAAAGACGAAATAACTGAACCTACAATGAAAACATCGCCACTTGGTGCATACAAAATACAACTTTTCCCAAAACCCAGAATATCACTTTAGTCACAAGCTCTGTCTCAAAATACCTCTATACAATGAGAGGGAATTTACATGAAAAAGAAATCTATCAAAATTTGGAGTGGAAGGTGACTCAAAAGACTCTGCGGACGCGGCAGAATTACCTTTCGGTCTCCCAAAAAAAAGTTGTTGCTCGGACCCCTAGCCACGGAACTGACCGCTGGTACCTGGATCTTCACACGAAAACATGTGCAGGAAAGGGCATGAGTACACCACAATTTGGTACACACTAAGTGCCAAGCCTAACCCCAGTCAAGTAGTGACGAGGTCAGGTTAAGGCTCTACTGAATTTTTATAGCAAAAACAGTTTAAAATCTGAAAGAGAGATATAATAAGCTGAGGCAAATCAGTAGAAACAATGAGCTATAATGAAATAACAACAGGGAGCCCTTGGCTCAGCACAACATATATCACAGTAACAAGTATGCAAATGCAGTACAGGGGGAAAGCTCCTGGAATCTCGTCCGTAGTCCCAATTTAAATATGCAATGCAGTACAGGAGGAAAGCTCCTGAAATCTCGTACGTCGTCCCAATTTAAATATGCAATGCAATGCAATTACAGGATACAATTTTTATTTAAAACAGTTCAGGAAATATCATAGGCAAAAATATGGATAAAACTACCTAAACATGGTACATATAGTAACAACTAGGGAAAATTCAAGTGAAACAGGTAGGCAAGCTATTTCCTAATCTAAACTACATAGTCGATAAATGAATCAGTGAAATAGGAATGAAATGATTTAAGTCATGGAGGAAAAACGAAGTTTTTGCAACAATGGACCATGTATGTACTCGTCACCTCATGCACACGGCGCCCAATCAACATAAAATAGTATTAAAATAGCCTAGGGGAAGTCCCCAACACAGAGTTAGGCAAGCCACTTACCTCGACTGCGCTACTCAACTCGAAACCATGCTCTGGCCACGACTATCCGACTCCGAATTGCCCAAATCTATTCAATTCGATTTAATAATGTAAATATCACTTTAAGGAATCAAAATAGCTAATAAGTTCGAGGCTAATACGCGAATTTAGGAAAATCGCCCAAAACGTCCCCCGGGCCCACGTCTCGGAATCGAGTGAAAGTTATAAATTTAGAACACCCATTCACTCAAGAACTCACTCAAACAAGAATCATCAAAAACGGACGACAAAATCCTATTAAATTATAGGATTTTATAATTAGGGAAACTTCTTCCATTTGCATGATTTTTCACCTAAATCCCTTAATTGCATGGAAGAAATGGCCATATATTAATGATATACAAAGGGAATAGGGTTAGGAATTGTTACCAATGAAGCTTTTCGACAAAACTCACTCCAAATCGCCTACACCCGAGCTCCAAATGATGTTTAGAAGTTATGAAATTGAAGCCCTCAAATCTGATATAACTGCCCAGCGATTTCCACACCTGCGCCCCTTGCACCGCACCTGCGGAAATTCTATCGCAGGTGCGAAAACCCACTAAAAGGCCTGGGGCCGCACCTGCAGTTAATTGGCCGCATTTGTGGCTCCACACCTGCGGAATCTCAACTGCACCTGCGAGACTGGTTGACTTGACCAAGTCCGCACTTGCGTGTCCGCACCTGCGGAAATTCCATCGCAGGTGCGAGACACCAGAACCAGAAATGGTTCAGCTGTTCTCCAAGTTCAAAAATCACCTGTTGAGCATCCGAAACATCCCTGAGGCCCCTGGGACCTTAACCAAAGTTACCAACAAGTCCTAATACCTTACCCAAACTTAGTCGAGCCTCCAAAACACATAATATAACACAAAATTCACCAATTATACATGGATTCAAGCCTAAGAACTTATGAAATTTCCAAAATAGAACCGATGCCGAAACACATCAAAACTAGTCCGAATGACCTCAAATTTTACACACATGTCACAAATGATACAACGGACCTACAGCCACTCTCGAAATTCCGTCCCGAGCCCGATATCAAAATTCCATCTATCGGCCGAAATTGCCGAAATTCTAACCTTCGCCATTTCAAGCCTAAATCTACTACAGACCTCGAAAGCATATAGACACGCTCCTAACTTTGAAATCACCCAACGGAGCTAACAGAGTTGACAAAATCCCATTCCGGACCCGTCTTCCCACATCTCCAACTACGGTTCGATTTCTAAAACTTAAACTCACATATAAGGACTATGTGTCCAAAAACTCTCTGAATTTCACCACTCAATGTTCCAACAACTCCCAAAAGCAGAAATAGACATGGGGAAAACAGTTATTAGGGGATCGGGGCGCTAACTCTCAAAACGAACTACCGGGTCGTTACAACCCTATTAGTGGTTCAGGAGTTATGATGGAATTCTTGCGTTATTTCATATTGGCATGTCAGGTGCAGTAAGCAGTATGTAACTGGAAGTAAGAATCGAGGTTACGGTTTGGTTTTGACAAAGATGTCATGAGCCCGGATGAACAAGAAAAAGGGATTTGAATGTTTAGAGTAAGCTGGTGTCGTCTTCAGTGTCACTTGAGATCGGTGTTTGGTGAAAGAGGCTTTACACCCTAGTGGTGGCCAGTGGTGGATTTGCAGACTTACTACCTTGTGTGGAAGGTCGTGGGAGCATGGCCAAGGGAGGATCGTATGAGTGTGACATGCAGTCACTTTATCGATTGAAGATTTGGAACGAGTATAAAGAAGTGTAATATTACTTATTTGAGAATTTATGTCTGGAAGGCGTTTGGTTCATTTGGTTGTGGATTGTAGGGTGTTTGCCCCGGCCATGATGGTTGTTCTTGCATATTATGAGAGGAAGTGGGTTAATATGGACCCAGGTAAGGCTATCAATCAAGTTCAGTGCGAGGAGAATCGGCTTGAGGGTTCAATGGATTCAAATGTGAATGTGGGCTCTATATAAGTCATGCGTGTTCATTTCGGTATAGCACTTTTCATGGAAAGGTATTAGAACATCGGGTGTTGTTCCATCTTCGTTCATCTCATGTAATATTCTGTTGTGCCGTGTGAGTTGGGAAATGGCTTGATAATTCCTTATGTGTTGAGATTTCCGCGTAGTGATGATGTTATGTGAGTAGGATGGCTCTTGAGATTCAGATTAGGTATCGCACCTCAGTCGTGCTTGAGTTTTGTAGCGTATGGCTCTATCAGTCTCCCCGGGGTGATATTATGCACTTAGCGTGTTTGTGACCGGTATTCGATATTTTGTGGTAATGAGCAATTTAGCTCGGTGTGTATCTCCTTATGTAAATTTCATGTGTGGATTGGTTGGCACGCCGCCACGGGTATGTCATTTGGATCGGGTTGCACGCCGCAACAGTGTGATGTTGACTAAGGTTCCCTATATTTAATATTTTTTCTTGTGTTTTTCTTCCTACTTTTCGGATGAGGGTTCATATTAATTGTGTGAGTTGAGTAGTTCCTTTCATAATTCGTTTTCTTTATGTATCACATTCGGGTTGTGGCCTACTGGCGCATTGTGGCATCATGTGAGACTGTGGGTCATGTATGGGGTGATTCGTTGGCTGAGCAGTTCATACTGGAGAGACGAGATTATTGGGTCAGGGATTAGTGCAATAAGATTATGTGAAGTATATTAAAGGACAAATACCATTATTTGGTTAGTATCGAGGAGATGATTCTAGTCAGGAGGGGAGATTCAATGATTTGTTGACTCTGCAGTTGATTGTGAATTTCTATATATCTCCTCCGTTGTGTCAGTATCGTAAGCATTATAGCAGGACTTATATGCAGGTGTCCTTAGGTACATTGGGAGCACCAGATTCGTGAAATTTTGGCTATTAAGGTTCAGGGAATGTCATTGTGGTTAGATGATGAATTATGCGGTGCATGGTGCTAATTCAGCAAGGGTATGCAGTCATGTTCTGGTACATCGTGTGGTAGTTGATACGGTGTTCGTATATTGGAAACAAGCATGACAGAGGATTTCGGATGTTGAGGACCTGGTTCTAAGGCCCATTTTCCAAAATAAAAGAGAATATCTTCAGAATTGTTCGAGCAAGTGTACTCAACTGGGTTGTGGTAGCACGGGCAGGTGCACGAGGTGTTAAACAGTGATTCCAGACAACCCCAAAGCAGTTCTTGGCACGTTCGAGGACGAACATATGTTTAAGTGGGAGAGAATATAACGACCCGACCGGTCGTTTTGATCTCTAGCGCGTCATTCACCGGTTTGAGGCCATGAGCAGCTTCATTTCAGGTATTATGACTTGTAGGCGTGGTCGGAACTAAATTTCGAGAAGTTCGGAGTCGAATTGGAAAGAAAGTTCTCATTTCGGAAGCCTTAAGTTGGAAGAATTGACTAAGATTGGATTTTTGAGTAAACGACCTCAGAATCAGGATTTTGAAGGTTCCAGCAGGTTCGTATGATGATTTCGGACTTGGGCGTATGATTGGAACGGGTTTTGGATGACCCGAGAGCATTTCGGTGCATAATGTGGAAGTTAGTATTTTGGAGGAAATTTCATAAGTCTGGGTTGAAGTGCATTTCACTGTTATAGATGTTTGTTTGGGATTCCGAGTCTGGGAATAGCTCCGTATCGTTATTCTAGAGTTGGGAGCGCGATCGGAAGCGAATTCGGAGGTCAGTAGGTTATTTTGATGTCATTTGACTAAAGATAGAAATTTGAAAGTTTTTGAGAAATCCGACTGGAAGTGAAAATTTTGATATCGGGGTCGGAATGTGATTCCGAAAGTTGGAGCATCCATAATGTTGAATGTGACTTTTGTGCAAAATTTGGGGTCAATCAGACATGATTTGATAGGTTTCAACATCAAATGTAGAAGTTTGAAGTTCTAAGTTCATCAAGCTTGAATCGGGTTGCGATTTGTCATTTCGATGTTGTTTGACGTTGTTTGAAGGCTCGACTAAGTTCTAATGATGTATTAGTACTGGTTGGTAGGTTTGGTTGAGTCTGCCGGGGGCCTCGGGCGCGTTTCGGATGGTCAACGAGTCAATTCTTGCCTTGTGAGGATTGCTAGTTTTCTGGTGTGAGTGCAACAGGTTTTTACTCTATGCGATCGCGTGAGTGGGTATGCGATCGGATAGCAAGATTGGAGGCTGCTGGGATTTGGCCTATGCGATCGCGTGGCAGTGTTTGCGATTGCATAGAGGAAGATTTGGAGGCCTTGGGATTGGCTTATGCGATCACAGGGAATTGTTTGCGATCGCATAGAGGTAATTTTTGGAGGCTGCTGGGTTGGCCTATGCGATCGCTGGGTATTGTATGTGATCGCACATAGGTAATTTTGGGGGCTCTTGAGATTGGCTTATGCGATCGCATGAAGGGGAGTGCGATCGCATAGAAGGGTCGTCTGGTCAGTAAGTGTTTTAAGACGGGATTTGGGCCATTTCTTCTCATTTTTCTCTTGGTTGATCAATTTTTGGAGAGCTTCAAGTGGGGATTTTCGTCATCTATGTCAAGGTCAGTTGTTTCTACTCATTTCAAGTTGAATACATGATTAGATATGGAATAAAGCATGAAAATTTGTGGAAATTTGGGATTTTTGATGAAAGACCTAGAATGGGTATTTTTGGATTTTGACCACGAATTTAGGCATGGAATTGGGAATAAATTATATATTTGAGTTTGTAAAGTGTTGGGTAATCTTTATGTTCGAAATATTTCGGAATTCGGGCACGTGGACCCGAGGTACTTTTGTCAACTTTCCGAGCGGAGTTGGGGATTTATATAAATTAAATTGTTATAAGTATTAGAGTATATTTTCATTGGTTTACCCGTTATTTTGATAGTTTTGAGGCATTGTGCATCAATTTGAGTCGTCGGAGGGGCTTGGAGACCGGTTATTAATCTTCAGAGCGAGGTAAGTCTCCTTTATAACCCTGTGAGGGGGAATTGTCTCCATAGGTGAATTAATCGAATATGTGCTACTATTTGTGGGGGCTACGTACGCACGAGGTGATGGGAGTCCGTGCGTAGCTACTATCATTCTTGTGTCGGGGTAGTCTAGGACCCACTAGCATGCTTTATTTGTCGTACTTGTAATTTTGCTAATGAAATTAAATTGTTAATATTATCGAACTAGTAACTGAATACCTAAGAAGATTGAAGTTTATTTTTCTTAATCATCTAGAAAGAGAATTGATTTTTCCTAGGATAATGGTTCTCCTGATAAAGCATGTTTTAATTGTCGTACTTGTAACCTTGCTGATAAATTTATAATATTTAAAACCTTATCAAACTTGGCAAATGAATTTCCAGAAAAGATTTAAATACCATCTTCGTTTCCATTAAAAGAGAATTTCATCACTTCCTTGAGTAATTGTTTTCCTGATAAAAATGTGAATTTATTGTGTGAATATCTGTATTTATGAGTACATGAGTTGCATGTATGATTCGCGAGCAGGGTAGCTCTATTATTTATATAAGACCGTTTCGCATAATCGATTCGCGAGCGGGGTAATAGATGCATCAATGGTTCGAGCCGTTCGACCCTTCGGTAGTGCACAATTTATTATTGTTGGTCCGCGCCGTTCGACCCTTGGCATTTCTTTCGCATGATAATTGCTGCGTACTTTTTGTGATTTATACCTGTTTCCAGGCCTGGGAATTATAAATTGTCAATTGAAATGACGAAGATTTAAAAATTTTAAATGTGAAAGAACTTTCTATTTCTTGTCATTTACTTATTAAATTGCCTATGATATCCATGCTTTGTGTCACCCCGGATTTTATTAAAAATTGAACTCTAGCAAGTGTCAAATTCGACCTCTCGTCACTACCTCTTCGAGGTTAGGCGGTATACTTACTGAGTACACGTTGTTTTCGTACTCATGCTACACTTGTTGTGCATTTTATTGCACATGTACCTCCATAGCTAGTGGCTCTGCTTGACGAAGTGATGTGGCTGACTTGGAGACTTAGACGAGACGCACCATCCGAAGAGGACCCGCAGTCGGCAGAGTCTTCCTCAGATGTATTGTATTTTATTTTAAATTCCTTGTCCAGTTGCTATTCCGCACAAGTATTGTAGTATATGTAAAACTCTTAGATATTTGCTAATGCACTTCTGACACCAGGTTCTGGAAAAAAATAATGGGATTTATTCATTATTTAAATTTCCAAAGATATTATTGATTTCTCAGTGGAAGTTTGCTAATTATTATTTAAGAAAAATTAAAAAGGAATGACTTCAAGAATTTTTAAATAAAGATTTTATTAACTATTTAAATGATTTGCTTGCCCGACAGTGGTGTCCGGCGCCATCACGACCTTCATAGATTTTGGGTCGTGACACAATGTTAGGTGCCATCACGGTCCCGACGGTGGGAAATTTGGGTCGTGGCAACTGGATAGCTTCCAATGTGCAAATGTGTATCAACCATCTTATTAAGATATTCAATAATTTCAGTTGGATCCATATTCTGATGTTTCCTCTGGAGTTCAGAACTCATAGAAGCGAGAATGATGCGTTTAATAGCAAGGCATTCTTCCAAGTGTTTATGATAAACCTTGGTGCCTTGAACATCATTCGCTGATGGGATTATCTTTGTAGGCTTATCGATCACATCAATAAGCTTTTCATGCATGAGAACAATTCTCAAATTTCTATACCAGTCATTAAAGTTTGGTCCTACCAACTTGTTGGTCTCAAATATTTCACGTAGTGATATAACAGACATATTGAGAAATCTAAAATATAGAAAAGAAAAGGTAATAATATAAGAATATATTTACATATATCATAAAAACATGGACTTTTATCTAACTGATATTTCCACTAATTATTTTAAACTATTTACCCTCATTATAGTTCAAGAAATCTTTATTTCTTTTAGTGGAGTAAAGGAATCATTCAACAACATGTATGAGCACCTTGGAAGTCAAGTCGTTTCTCACGTATATTTTAAAGGTAGGTACTCTTACCAATTGTATCCCCATATAATTTCCTTAAATAACTCTATGTCAAATAGTCCCCTATTAGTCAGGTCGATCATATTGGCATAGTTGAGTTCAACCATCATGATAGCAAAGAACTTATTAAATTTTATACTTCTCGGGTAGTCCAGGTGTCTAGTGTAAAATTAAATAATTCTTTCAATCCTTGCATCTAATGCAATAAATAATTTTAACATATTCTCGAGCTATAAGTCTCCTGGTTGTCAGACCGCTCCTTATAAACAAGAAATAAATAAAATTATTTATTTTGATGGATAGCTTTACAATAAAATATCTTATATTTTATTATTTAAGAACTCAAATTTTAGTAGGAGGAAATTGTTACTAAACAACTTTTAATAACATGAAGATCAAATCTTTTATAGAAGATGAATTTAGTTCAAGTTGTCTACATGTTTAGTCCTAAATTAATTTAAATCACATTCAATAAATAATTCAAAATTATGTAACGAACAAGCACGTGACACAAAAACAAAATTCAACGTTCTTCTAACATGTTTATCTTTATTTCACATATACCAAATAAAAGTAAACATGCTAGAACATTATTATTAATTAACATCTCATGAACTAGTAACAACTAAAAATAATTATAGAATACAATAACCTATTATAGATATCCTTCGTATCTAATACAAACTTTTAAATTAAAGTTACGAACTATCTCAATAGTTTAACTTATATGAATACATATTTTATTCATAATAAAATAATATCATTCTAACATGCATTCAAACAAGTTGAATATTGCACAATACATAAGTATTATGGTTCGAACTCTTCAAATATAATCTTAAAATATTTCGTAAATAAATTTTAGACACGAGAAACCATGGCCCTGATACCACTGATGGATTGCGTATAGATGTTCATAACTAGCAGCGGAAGACAGTAACAATCCTAGGCAGAACTTTTCGTGTTTAAAATATATTTACATGTCAAAGATCGGATCTAAGACGTACCTGGTGAAGAGATTCTCGTTTCAAAATTTTCTTCGATAGTGCGGAGACTCTATGCGTATCCACACCGAGACCGACCCTTGCTATCAACTCTTTGATCAATGAAACACGCGAACAAATTGCACAAAATATTATGCTGAAATTTTTCTCAAAAATCTCAACTCAATGTTAGAAGAACAAGAAACACTTTTCTTGTAATATTATTTTCTTTCTTGGCTTAGTATTGTATTCTCACTTTCACAAAGTGATTTTTCTTCTCAAGAATTCATTATGTAAATTTTGTTCCATCACCTTTTATATAGCATCACTTATAAACCATTTTCCTATTTGGTTGAGGTAATGATTTACTTAGGGTAAAAGTTTATTCCAAAAAATAAACTTTGTAAACTTTTTCTATAAAATTTTGAATCTCATTCAAATAGGTTTGTGACGGCTGAAGACTTGTTCGCGTTATCATTCCAACTCAAAGTTGGAAGTTGTTACTTGTAAACCTTTCATAATTTATAAAGGATCCATCCCATTCCAAATGGGATGAAATTGACGACAAGTTCCTTTTGTGAACTTTACACGTGAAAATCCAATTCTAAATTGGATTGATTCATAAGTCTTTCATTTATATATACACCTTATATAAATAAATATTAATTATATATATCACATATATATTTTAACCAAGAGATATAATATAATATTCTATTCCAAATAGAAAACTTCAATTTGTTCACAACATTAATTATATCCTCTGTGCTAGCAAAGAATATAATAATATTTCATTTGGACTAATAATTTAAATTATTTGACTAATTAAATTCTAAAATTTAATTATCAAATAATAAAATAATTAATCCTTTAGCAAAGAGCAGAACACTCGTTAGTCTGCGACCACATAGGTTCAATACTAAACCGATAGAAAATTGACACATTAATATACTAATCAAGGGTGGCGTCTAGCAACACTCCTTAATGACCGGATAGAATGAAGTATACAATTTACTCTCAAGAACCAATAGAAGAATAATGTAGTAATTTCTTCTGTCCTTATAGCTCTGGATCACCCTAAGATATGGTTCAACTGTCAAATCCTAATAGGCGACCAATTATGTATTCATATCAAATATAATCGAACATTGAATGACCTAAAACCCTTTTTCCTTCTTTCATTCAATTGCCTAGCCAAGGTCTTAGTTTGGTCATTTATAATTCATGACAACATTGAGCTTAAACTCATTACCAAGAGATGACAGATTCCATCTTGATCAATCACCAATTCTACAAGTATTTAATCATACCCAATATCCTTTCAACTGTCTCCCAAGGGCTATAAGTGTCTAGTATCAAAGCACAATAAATAACTTGTCAATTACTATGACGATCTCAGGTCAAAGGAAACTCTTACATCACATTCTTCAAGAGAATATCCTATTGACAGTTTATGGTGATTATAATCATTAGGAATTATCTAATGAGTCAGTTCAATGATCATATCTCTATATGCATCATCTATCTATGTGATCTAGTTAATGAGATCAATTAATCTTTATCCAATAAAGACGATCACATAAATATTGATCTAACCGGACTACTATTATCTAAATTAATAATCCTACAATCAAGAACAACATTTAGATTAAATTATAAGAAACTTTACTCTTATTATCATGATCTTCATCACGATGACAAGTCTCAAAATTTAATCAAGGACCTTATCAAATTAATCGAGCAATTAATAATAACTATGATAAAAGAATATCGGATGCCATACATTTATATCAAATAACGTTCAGAAAAATATGTTCAAATAATCAAATATGAGATTGGATCTAGGGCATATATACTATATCCCTAACACCATGAACTTCCTTCATTAAGTTCTGGATTTAAGGTAAGTATTTTACTTTATTTTTCTCTTTTTAATTCTTGAAATTCTATAATTGATTTTAAAAACAAGCAAAGAAAATAAACATTGATTATATTTCTAATGGAGTTTGTAAGAAATTATAACCACCTGAGTGGTAAATTTTCTATGCCTCGCCATGAGCAAATTCATGTATGATTGTGGGCAAAGAAGTGGAAACCGGTCTCATTGAATTTGCTTCATTCTTATTATCTTAAGAGAATGTGGTAGCAATATATAATAAGTCTTAAAGAAGCCAAAATTATTACCGTGAAGGTATCAATGGATGTGGCAATAGACAAAATTATAATCGTCATCATCATTATGATAATGAGAATAATAAGGATTCTCAAAATAATCTCACTCTGTGAAAATAATATTTGTCATTGATTTGACATGAGATTTTGTAAAGCACATATAAATGTTATGGTCCATTCATGATGTGAATATGACAACATCTGATTTACGAATACATATTCATTCTACCAAGGAGGTTTGAGACGATATAAGAAAATAATGTCATTATTATGGCATAAATGGTCATTGATCACGTACCTATTGTACCCCATGATATTTTGACAATGTGATTAATAAAGGATAACAGTAATGCAAGAAACAAATCTTGCATATAATTTGACAATGACCATAATTTATAACTTTCTCTTTAAAAGTGATATTCACCATATGGATGTTGATGAATATATGGTAGTACCAAATTAATTGAGAGCTCTGGAAGAGCCAATTATTACTATTTTGGAGGAATACAATTGATTATCATGTCAATTTATTGTGTTGTAGTAAGTCTCAAAGAAACTTATTGAGTTTCTAAAGTATTCGCCAAAACGATTGGTTATACTGATACTATAAATAAAGGAAAGATTTAATATCTTCTATTACTACAACTTGTAGCGGGGTAATACGTATGTGAAAAGCTACCCGCTTTATTCTCCAGTTTGTACTATACAAATAAAAGAATATCACAATGAAGTGGATGTTTATTGATATAAAAACCCATATCATAATAAACTTGGAGTTTATTGATAATTGCACACGTCATGGTGTAAACCTGATCAATATTGATAATTTATTCAGTTGGCATAATTGGTTTAGCCATATCAATTTACTTATGATGTGCAAAAATGAAAGAGAATTCACATGGGTAAATATTAAAGAATTTTAAAGTTCTTTACGAATTCTCTTATGTTGCTTGTTCTCATTAATTTATAGACCAACGAAAAATTGGGATTGAATTCCATGAATGCTGGATATATCAAAGGTGAATCTGGGCTCATTCACCCGCCATGTATACCACATAAGATGCATCTATGAGATGGTTACATATGTGGTTATTATTAACACGCAACCTGGTGTTTGCAAACTTGCTCAATAATTTAATTTAGAGCATAATTTCCACTATTCAAGATAGTTTATCTTGATAAGTTGATTTACATCACAACTGGTTTAGGAAGATGATTTATTGAGTGCCTCCACTTAATAGTTAAATTATTGCTTTTGAGAACAAAGTTATCTATATCAGTTTGATAAAAAGATAATTCATCAGCAATATATTGCAAAGCATGCCAGACGCATTTGCTGACTCAAAGAAAGTAACTATATTCTCACTGCAAATGCTCTTAGTAGAATAAGTCATGGAAGGACAAAGTCTATGGTACGCTTAACGCTTTTAGACAAATCGGTTACAAATAAAAATCTTGATAAAGTAGATGAGCAAAATGATTAAAATGATCATAATAAGGAGGCAAGTGATCTAGAAGATCACATGACATAATACTTCACAAAATCTCAGGAGAGGTTCGGTTACTGAAAATATGATTGAAGAAATCTCTATGTTATGTCTTTATGAAAAAAAAATTGGAACCAATATAAAATGTTCGTCGACGACATCTATTATAGCGCTAAGTATAGATGAAGATCTTAAGTCTGTCGAATACAAACACCAAAAAATTGGCCAAATAAATGAGACAAAATTCGAATAGAATTGGTTTCATATAAAAGACATTTAGTTTTGGACTTGCAATTCAAACACTTGAAAGTATAAAGTCAATGTTGTGTGCAATTGCCTTTATCTATCTTATATATCTAGCATGACATAAAAACTTGATATGCATCTAAAGTCCATTCATATGGCTTATATGATTTAACTTATATCACAATCCATGAAGAATTTAAATTGCTTAAAGCATATAAAATTCTTGGTCATGAAGTACTACATCCTAAGTACAATTTGTGCACATTTCTATCTCTTGCAATAATTATAAGCATGATAATGTGATAGCGAGAATTTTGAAGGTGTAACATATTCATTGGAGCTAATATGTGTGATTTATTCACCAAATCTCTGTCGACGTCAACCTCCAAGATGCTAGTGCACAAGATTGGGATGTGAAGGCTCGAGGATGTGAATTGATGCCTCTCATCAGGGGAGTTAATACGCGTTGCACTCTTTTTTCCTTACAAGGTTTTTTTCACGACCCAAAATCCATAAGGTCATGATGGCACCGGACGCCATTGTCAGGAAAGCCAATGATTAATAGTTAAGTTAAATTCCCGTTTTAATATTTGGAAATCGTTACATAATAACAACCGAATAAAAATCCGCTAAGAAAATTTGATAGATTAAACATCCATTGTGAAATAAAAAAAGCTTTCCGAACACATCCCAGAACCTAGTGTCACAAGTGCATGAGCAAACTTCTAGGAATTTGTACAAATACTACCATGCCTGTCCGAAATACAATTTGGACAAGGACTTTAAAATAAAAATGAATACAACACGAGAGGAAGACTCTGCCGGCTGCGGGTCGTCTCCGGGTGATGCAGCTCATCTAAGTCTCCAAGTCAACCACAATGTTGTGAGGGTACCTGTGCAATAAAAATGCACAGCAAGTGTAGCATGAGTACGAAAATAACGTGTACTCAGTAAGTATCCCGCCTAACCTCAGAGAGGTAGTGATGAGAGGTCGAATTAGACACTTGGTAGAAGTCAATTTAATAAGAATAAAGGAAAACACAGAGCATGAATATCACACAAGGTTTACAAGTAATGATAGGAAACAACAACTACTTCTCACATTCCTTTTCCAAATTTAAAACCTTTATTATTTCAGTTGCAAATCTCATAAAATCCAGGACAGCAAGCAGTTCAAAGATCACAAGAAGTACGCAACAAATATCATGCGCAAACAATGCCGAGGGTCGAACGGCGTGGACCAGCAATAATAAATTGTGCATTGCCGAGGGTTGAACGACTCGAACCATAGATGCATCTATCTGCCCCACTCGCGAATCGATCATTCGACGCAGTTATACATAAATATAGGGTTATCCTGCTCGCGAATCATCCATACGACTCAGGCACCCATAGCTACACATATTTACACAATAAGTCCACATTTATCACAAAAGCAGTTACCCATGGAAGAGGTAAAATTCTTCTTAAAGGATCACGAAAAAAATAGCATTTAAATATTTGTTTTGAAACTCATTTGCCAAGTTTAATAATATTCAATAATATAACAGTATCAGGAACACAATCAACCACAGAGGAATGAATTCTCTTTCTAAACGATTAAACACACACTCTAGCCTTCTTAGGAAATATATTACCAATTCAAAAGCAGTATCAGTGTAATATTATTGGAAGGATCGCATGTACAACACGTAAGGCATGCTAGTGGGTCCTAGACTACCCGGACATAAGCATATTAGTAGCTATGCATGGACTCCCGTCACCTCGTGCGTATGTAGCCCCCCGCAAATAATAGAATGTATTCATTTAGTTCACCTATGGGGACAATTCCTCCTCACAAAGTGAGAAAGGAGACTTACCTCTCTCCGAAATTCCATAACCGGCTTCCAAGCCCTTCCGACGACAAACCAATGAAATTATACTCTAATATTTGTTAACAATTGAAATTATATAAATTCCCATCTCCGCTCAAGGAATTGACCAAAATGCCCTCGGGCCCACGTGCCCGGATTCCGAAATTTCTCGAAGATAAATTCTACCCATAGCTTTACTAACTGAAATATACAATTTGCTCTAATTTTCATGTTCCAATTCATGGTAAAATCCAAATATACAAATTTCTTGGTTTTCCTCCAAAAATCCCAATTTCCTACTAATTTCCATGTCTAAATTCATGTAAGATCACATATTTAACTCAAAAATAGGAAGAAATCACTTACCTAGTGTTGCTTGGTGAAAATCCCTCCTTGAGCTCTCCAAAATCGTCCAAACCAAATGAAAGAAATAGGCCACAACTCATGTTTAAAACAATCTGCCCAGGCATCATCGAGTTGTACCTTGCGCTGTGCAGGTTGTACATCCTATTATAATTTTCCCTTGCTGTACAACTTCTGTTAAAACGCCCATAACTCCTTGTAGAATATGCAAATGACAAACGGTTTGAAAATTTAGAAACTAGACTCGAAGATGTTTAATTTGATAGGTTGTACACCATATATCTCTTTATATATTCTGAGATAGGAGCTTCTAAAGTCAGCTCCATGCATCAGAAAATTCGATCGAAACTGCTCCACCAGCCATCTTCCATCGATCATAACATTCTGATAAAATGTCCAAATCATGAATGGTTTAACTTTCTGGAAACTATAATTCAAGGTCTACAACTTTTATGTTTTGCAAATATTCAGATTCCTTATATATTGTGATATATACGCTTCCAAAGTTAGCTCTTTGATGCATCAATTGCTGTCCAAAACAGATTTGCAGCAGAAATTTCAGCAGCTATTTTGGCCCGAAATCCATTCCGTTAGCCTTCCGAAATCCACCCGAGGCCCTTGGGAGTTTAACCAATTATACCGAAATGTCCCAAAACATGATACGAACTCGCTCGAGGCCTCAAGTCACATCAAACAACGTCGAAATCATGAATCACACTCCAATTCAAGCTTTATAAACTTTGAAATTTCAAACTTCTACATCTGATGCTGAAACCTATCAAATCACGTCCAATTGACTCCAAATTATGCACGCAAGTGATATTCGACATTACGGACCTGCTCCAACTTTCGGAATTGGAATCCGACCCCGATATCAAATAGTCAAACTCTCGGTCAAACATCTCAAAAACCTTCAAATTTCTATCTTTAGCCAAATGACTTCACAATGACCTATGGACATCCGAACTCACTTCCGATCGCGCTCTCAACTACAGAATCACCATACGAAGCTATTCCCAGACTCGGAATTCCAAACAGACATCTATAACACTGAAACTCCTTACAACCCAAATTTATGAAATTCTTCTAAAATGCTATCTTCCATAACACGCGCCGAAACGCTCCTGGGTTATCCAAAGCCCGATCCGGACATATGCCCAAGTCATAATACTTGAAATAAAGCTGCTCATGACCTCAAACTTCTAAACGACGCGCTAGAGCTCAAAATGACCGATCGGGTCGTTACATTCTCTCCCACTTGACGAACGTGCCAAGAACTGCTCTAGAGTTATCTGAAATCATTGTTTAACACCTCGTGCACCTTCCCGTGGTACCACAACCCAGTTGAGCACATTCGGTTGATCAAATCGGAAGATATCCTCTTTTATCCATACAATAAGCTCAGAACCCAGTTCCAACACTTAAAATTCTCTGCCAGGCCTGTTTCTAATATATGAACACCGTACCAACTACCACACGAGGTACCAGAACACGACTGCGTACCTTTGCTGAATCAGCACCATGCACCGCATAATTCATCATCTAGCCACCATGACATTCCCTGAACCTTAATAGCCAAAATTCTACGAATCTGATGCTCCCAATGCACCTTATAATATACATACATACATCCTGTTGTAATGCTGATGATACCACCACAACGTAGGAGATGTGTAGAAATTCCAAACCAACTGCAGAGTTAACCAAACATTGAGTCTCTCCTCTTGACTTAGATCCTCATCTCATTACGAAACAAATAAGGGTAGTTGTCCTTTAATATATTCTGCATAACCTTATCGCATTGATCCCTGATCCAATAATCTCGTCTCACCCAATATGAACTGTTCAGACACAAATCCCACACATGACCAACAATCTCACACGATGCCGTAATGCGCCAATAGGCCACAACTCGAACATGATACCTAAAGAAATGACTCAGGAAGGTACTACTCAACTCACACAAATAATATGAACTTTCCTCAGAATACAGGGAGTAAAATACAGGAAAACAGATATAGTGAACTATACTCAACATCACACTGATGCGGCGTGCAACCTGATTCAAATAGTATACCCGTGAGGCGTTCCACCTGATCCCATCATAAAATTCACACAAGAAGATATGCACGGAGATGAACTGCTCCACATTACAAATTACCGAATATCGGTCACAAGCACGCTAAGTGCATAATACCATCCTGGGGAGACCGATAGAGCCATACGCTACAAAACTCGAGCACAACTGGGGTGCGATATATATACTTTGAATCTCAAGAGATCTCTTGCTCACATAACATCATCACTACACGGAGACTTAACACATAGGGATCTAGTACATGAATTTGACGAAGACAGAACAACATCTGATATTCCAACACCCCTCCTCAAGGAGCGCTATACTGAAATGAACACACATGATTCACATGGAGCCCACAACCACATTGAATCCATTCACAACCCTCAAGCCGAGTCCGCTCACACTGCACTAGGCTAATAGCTTTACCTGGGTCCATAATAACCCACTTCCTCTCATAACACGCAAGAACAACCATCATAGACGGGACAAACACCCCACAATCCACAACCAACTGAACCGAACGCCTTCCAGGCATAAATTCTCAAAGAAGCAATATTGAACTTCCTTATACTTGGTCTAAATCTTCAATCAATCAGGTGACTACATGTCACACTTATACAATCTTCATGTGGTCACGCTTCCACGACCTTCCACACAAGGTAACAAGTTTGCACATCCATACCACCAACCACACTAACGTTGTAAGACAAATCTAGAACCCATAACCCGGGTGCAAGCCTCTTTCACCACACACCGATCTCAGGTGACACTGGAGACAACACCAGCTTACTCTAGACATTCAAATCCGTTCATCTTGCTCACCCGAGCTCATGACATCCTTGTCAACACCGAACCGCAACCCTCATCCTTACTTCCAGCTCCACACTGACTACTGCACCTAACATGCCGATATGGAATAGCATAAGGATTCCATCATAACTCCTGAACCGTTAATAGGGGGAACACTTCATCTTATAGAAACCTTTTACTTACCTCTATTCAAGAGAACCGTAACAACATACGAGTGAATTCTCATTATCACCATACATGCAAATCCTTAAGTAGTAGTCTATACCACCATAATCCTTCCGGGATCCGCCTATACCTGACATGCCATAATACTTGAATGCTTCCAAATAAAATCCATTACGGCGGCCGATAAGCCTCGCATGTACTGGCACAAACTACACGCATAACATAATAACACTGATGGAATTGATCATTGCCATAAGTGCGCCATTTCAACCATGGCTAACCACTCTATCTTCTTTTAATCATCTTCAATTGCCTCATGAATAATAGTGACTTCCTTCAACTCATAGCAACTCAACCCTAACGAGATCATGCTGCCTAAATCCCGCAGCCCATCTCATATCTTCCTGATAATCTTTCTACAACCCGAAGTTTATTTCTCTCACTCCTCCAGTACTATCCTGCATGCTGAAAATAACATAGAACACTCCCAAAACCTAACCCTGGTCCAATAGGGCACACTCTCTACAACATCAATACCCCATCCTAAGCCCGTTCTCATTCACCGACTCTACTAGTCCGTCTGCTCCTCATGGACATCTACTAAATGCACTATAATATCTTCAGATTCACCGCCATATTGCATCCTTCTTCATCCGTAGCGACTTCTCTCTATTATATCCAACCTTCGCCGAAATAACCACATTTTAATTTAAGCCCGCGGACCCAATCACAGTCCACGAAAATCCTCAAACCACTCCAAACTTCTCCTCAAGATAGGCAGCTATCTTACCAGTGAACTCATATGCTACACTGCCATACTCCCACTTTAGTTAAACTCATTCCTTTAAGTAACTACCCGACTTCCGTCTCTCATGCCTGACATTTTAGAGATTTAGCCACCCCCTGACACTTCTCACATGTCTTCCTTCATCGCATGCTTCTCAATTGCGGCCTCAATTCAATATCATTCTTTGCAACACCTAAACCAGCAGATCATCATAACTTTGACTCCCCGAAGATCATCTTTCTCGAGCTTCCTTCATTAGAAATACTCATCCAATACTCGAACCACCGCACACCATGGTCTATGACAGCCTCTTCTTCAATACCACTTCACAACACTATGACCAAATGCAACTGAAGAACCATAACACCGGCGAACTTAACCCATTCTATTTGATCAAAGACGACGATATCACATCACAGGTGAATACTCCACCTCGCTTGATAACACCAAGTCTTATCACTTTATCCCCCAGACTTGAACATTCATAGTCTAATTGCCCTTCCTCCGCCGGAACTAAAATACTGAAATCTCGAAATTACACTCTGAGAAGACCTCCCTTCAAGTCATTCATTACCCCGACCTATGGGCAAGCATTCTACCATCATATCAACACCGCGCGATAGCCAATCGAAAACATCGTCACTACCTGAGCATAGCCTCAAGGTTCTCAGAAACACATCTACTGAGCTGAAACAACATATTATCCTTCTGCAGGGCAACAACAATAACCCCAACCAATTACGCATGGAAAATATCTCGCACCACATCCATAGCACCATTTCAATTCCTCAAATTCCTGATTTATAACAAGCGCTTCGCGGCGCGTAAGATTGAGTAGGAAGAAACATAGGCATAAGCCTCGGAGGAATCAAATCGCACGATGAGGAATCAAGAAGGGAATTACTCCTAACAGCCTTGTAGCCTCTCGAAGATAAGTGCAGATGTCTCCGTACGGATCCGCAAGACTCTAATAGACATGCTCATGACTCCTGAAACCTAAGGGAACCTAGATCTTTGATACCATGTGGTCACGACCCAAAATCCATAAGGTCGTGATGGCACCGGACACCATTGCAGGCAAGACAATGATTAATAGTTAAGTTAAACTCCCGTTTTAATATTGGGAAATCATTACATATGTCACGACCCAAACTCCATAAGGTCGTGATGGCGCCAGACATCATTGTCAAGCAAGCCAATCATTAATAAATTGAAACAATTTTCCTGTTTTAACATTTATGAAGAAGCATTTCCTTTCACTTTATTACATATTAACTAAATAAAATCTGTCAAGTAAAACAATAGTTTAAATATTACCCTTTAGCAAATATATCCCAACACATCCCAGAACCCGTTGTCACTAGTACATGAGCAATTTCTAAGAATTTATACAATCATTAAAAATCATGTACGAAATACAAATTGGACAAGGAAATTCAAAATGAAAATAGATACAGTACGAGGGAGACTCTGTCAGCTGTGGATCATCTCCGGATGATGCAACTCGCCTAAGTCTCTGAAACCTCCTCATTGCTATGAAAGTACCTGTGCAATAAAATGCACACCAAGTGTAGCATGATTACAAAAACAACGTGTACTCAGTAAGTAGCCCGCCTAACCTCAGAGAGGTAGTGAGGAGAGGCCAAATTAGACACTCACTAAGGGCCAGCAAATTAATTAACAACATATGATGAACACGGCAGGCATGTAAAGGCAGTAAAGCAACAATATATATAAGGCACTGAAATCCAAGTAAATACTAGAAATAAACAAACAGTTACAACTTCCTCATTTTCCCCAAATATTTTAAATAAACAATTTTCTCGCTGTTTTCCCCCAAATAACCTTGTCACCTTTTAAAATCCATGAAATCCATTTAACAATTTAGCATGTGCATACGGGATAAGGACAACCGGCCTGAGCCGTCATAATAATCAACTTTGTGCAGTGCCGAGGATCGAACGGCCCGTACCAAAAGTGCACCTCTCAATAAAATACTCATGTCTATGCACTGCCGAGGATCAGACGGCCCGTAGCAAAAGTGCATCTCTCAATATAATAATCATCTTTGTACACTGCCGAGGATCGAACGGCCCGTCCCATAAGTGCACCTCTCAATATAATAATCATGTCTATGCACTGCCGAGGATCGAACGGCCCGTACTAAAAGTGTATTTTAAATCCACCGTGGCGTACGGCCCGCTCCCATGAGAGTGGGGGAAATAACACTCCGCTCGCGGAATGTAATTTGCAAAGCGGTCACATGCAGACATGCACAATCAACAATCCACCCCGAATACGTCGGGAACACAAATACTCAAGTAAATGACCGATTTCTCTTTTACAAACCACAAAATATTATTTAAATCCTTTTTGAAATTCACTTGCCAAGTTTTTATAATATTTGATAATACAACCTTATCCGGAAATACAATTGCCCGCGAAGGAAATCAATTCTCTTTTTAGATGGTTTAAAAAAATATACTCTAATCTTCCATAGTCATTCAATTACAATTTCGGTTATATTAGCAGTCTAATATCACAGACAAGATCACAGGTATAACAGGTAAGGCATTCTAGTGGGTCCTAGGCTATCCGGACATGGCATAATAGTAGCTACGCACGGACTCCCGTCACCTCGTGTGTGCGTAGCCCCCGCAGATAGTAACACATACTTAATTAGTTCACCTAGGGGGATAATTCCCCCTCACAAAGTTAGAAAGGAGACTTACCTCGCTCCGAAATTCCAAAACCGGCTTCCAAGCCCTTCTGACGACTCAAATCGTCGCACGACGAATGAAACTACCCAAACAACGGCAAACCAATGAAAATATACTCTAATATTTGCAACAAATTCAAAATTATATAATGCCTCAACTCCGCTCAATGAAATGACCAAAATTCCCTCGGGCTCACGTGCCAGGAATCCGAAATTTCTCGAAGATACATTCTACCCATAGCTTTACTAGTTCAAAGATACAATTTACTTTAAATTCCATGCTCAAATTCGTGGGCTAAAAACCCAAATTACCATTTTCTAGGTTCCTTTTCCTACTAATTTCCATATCTAATTCATGCATATAATCTTGTATTTAACTTAATAATGGGAGGAACTTACTTACCTAGACTTTGCATGAAGAAATCCTCTCTTGAAGCTCCTCCAAAATCGACCAAAGCAAGGAAGAAATGAAGAAATGGCCCCAAATTTTGCCTATACACTAATCTGCCCAGGCCCCAGCTACTCTCTACGTTCGCATACCCACGAGCGCGTTCGCACAGCTTCCTGGAGCCAACACTCTGCGATCGTGATCGCGGTCCCCTACCCGCCTTCGCATAGGCCAAAGCCTTTTCCTCTATGTGTTCGCACACCAGACCTTGCGTTCTCATAGTACAATCAAGCAGCCTTCACAAATCCTTCTATGCGATCGCAAACAACTACCCGAAATCGCACATGCCAAATCCAAGCAGCCTCCAAATCCTTCTATGCGATCGTACACCCACTCACGCGATCGCATAGGGTACATACCTGCTGCACTCACACCAGAAAACGAGCAACCCTCTCAAGGCAAAAATTGACCCGTTGAGCATCCGAAACACGCCCGAGGCCCCCGAGGCCTCAACCAAAACTACCAACCAGCCCCAATACCTCATTCGAACTTAGTCGAGCCTCGAAATCACATCAAACAATGCTGAAATCACGAATTGCAGCCCGATTCAAGCTTAATGAACTTAGAACTTTCAAACTTCCACATTCGATGCCGAAACCTATCAAATCACGTCCGATTGTCCTCAAATTTTGCGCACAAGTTATATTCGACATTACGGACCTGCTCCAACTTCTGAAATCGCATTCCGACCCCGACATCAAAATTTCCACTTCCGGTCGGATTTCTCCAAAAAACCTTCAAATTCCTATCTTTAGCCAAATGACTTCAAAATGACCTACGGACATCCAAATTCACTTCTGATCTCGCTCCCAACTCTAGAATCACCATACGGAGCTATTCCCAAACTCGGAATCCCAAACGGACATCAAGATCACTGAAATGCACTTCAAGCCAAACTTAGGAAATTTTTTCAAAAATGCTGACTTCCAAAAATATGCATCGAAACGCTCCCGGGTTATCCAAAACCCGATCCGGACATACGCCCAGGTCCGAAATCATCATACGAACCTGCATGAACCTTCAAATCCTGATTCGGAGATTGTTTACTCCAAATTCCATACTTAGTTGAATCTTCCAACATAAGGCTTCTAAAATGAGAATTTTCTTTCCAAATCAACTCTAGACTTCCCGAAATTCAATTCTGACCACACCTACAAGTCATAATACCTGAAATGGAGTTGCTCACGACTTCAAACCGCTGAACGATGCGCTAGACCTCAAAACGACCGGTTGGGTCGTTACATTCTCCCTTACTTAAACCGACCTTCATCCTCGAACATGACAAGAGCTGCTCTGGAGTTATCTGAAATCACTTTTTAACACCTCGAGCACCTGCCCGTGCTACTACAAACCAGTTGAGTACATTAGCCTGATCAAATCTGAAGATTTCTTCTTTTATCCATATAATAAGCTCAGAATTCATTCAAACACCTGAAATTTCTCTACCAGGCCTTGTTCCAATGTATGAACACCGTATCACTACCACACGAGGCACCAGAACACAACTGCGTACCTTTGCTGAATCGTCACCATACACCGCATAATCCATCCTCTAACCACAATAAAACTCCTTGAACCTTAATAGCCAGAATTCTACAAATTTCATGCTCTCAATGCACCTTATAAGATACATACATATGTCCTGCTAAAATTCTTACAATACCACCACAGAGGAGATGCGTAGAAATTCATACCCAACGGCAGAGTTAACAAATCATTGAATACCTTATCTTGACTAGAATCATCACCTCATTATTAACCTGAATAATGGTATTTGTTCTTTAATATACACTTCACCTAACTTTATTGCACTGATCCTTGATCCGATAATATCGTCTCACCCAGTGTGAACTGCTCAGACAACAAATCACCCCAAACATGACCAACAGCCTCACATGATACCACATCGCGTCGATAGGCCATAACTCGAACATGATAGATAAGAAATGACTCAGGAAGGGACTATTCAACTCACGCAACTAGTATGAATTTTTCTCAGAAAATAGGAAATAAAACATAAGTAAATAAATATACATTAACCCTTCTCATCATCACACTGTTGCAGCGTGAAACCCGATCCGAATACATACCCGTGGTGGCTTGCCACCCGATCCCATCATAAAACTCACATAAGGAAATATATACAGAGTTGAATTGCTCACTATTACACATTACCGAATATCGGTCACAAGCACGCTAAGTGCATAATACCATCTTGGGGAGACTGATAGAGCTGCATGCTACAAAACTCAAGCACAACTGCAGTGAGATATATATATATATATATATACACACACACACACACACACACACACACTCTGGATCTCAATAGCTATCCTGTGCACATAACATCCCCACTACACGGGACTTCAACACATAGGAAATTATCAAGCCGTTTCATAACTCGCACGGAATAATCACAATATCACATGAATTTGATGAAGACGGAGCAACATATTTTGTTCTAATACCTTTCCATGAAAAGCGCTCTACTGAAATGATCATGACTGGCTCATACGGAGCCCCTAATCATATTTAAATCAATCCACAAACATCGAGTCTACCTTCCTCACACCAAACTAAGCTAATAGCTTTACCTGGGTACACATTAACCCACTTTCTCTCATAATACGCGAGAACAACCATCATAGACGGGACAAACATCCCATAATCCACAACCAAATGAACTGAACGCCTTCCAGGCATAAATTCTCAAATAACCAATATTGCACTCCTTTATAGTCAGTCCAAATCTTCAATCCATCAAGTGACTACACATTACATTTATACAATCTTTTCGCGGTCATGCTTCCACGACGTTCCACACAAGGCAACAAGACACATCAAGAACCCATGACCAGGGTACAAAGCCTCTTCCGCCGAATATCAATCTCAGGCGACACTGAAGATAACACCAGCTTCCTCTGAACTTTCAAATCACTCCTTCTTGCTCTTTCGAGCTCATGACACCCTTATCAACACCAAATCGCAATCTCGATTCTCACTCCCAGTTACATACTGCTTACCGCACCTAACATGCCAATATGAGGTAGCGCAAGAATTCAATCACAACTTCTGAACCACCAATAGGGTGAACACTTCATCATATAGAAACCTTTTACTTAACTCAATTCAGGAGTACCATCCCAACACACGAGTGAATTCATACAATCACCCAACATGCAAATCCTTAAGTAGTATCCTATACCACCATAACCCTTCTGGGATCCGCCTACACCTGACAGGCCATAGCACTCAAATGCTCCCACATGAAATCCATTACAACGGCCGACAAGCCCCGCACACACCGGCACAAACCACATGTATAACTTAATCACACCGAAGGAACTAATCATTGCCGTAAATGTGCAATTTCAACCATGGCTAATCAATCTATCTTCTTTTAATCATCTTTAATTGCTTCAGGAATAATAGCAACTTCCTTCAACTCATAGCAGACTCAACCCTCACCCATCCCGAGTGACCTTAATTCACGAGACTATGCTGCCTAAATCCCGCAACCCGTCTCATACCCTCCTGATAATCATTCTACAATCCGGAGTTTATTTCTCTCACTCCTCTAATACTATCCTGCATGCTGAAACATATCATAGAACATTCCAACCATCCTCCTTTTTCTCATAAATTACTCTGCAAAAGCTCGATTCTCGATCATACTGCTGCCTGGAACCCTTAAACGCCGCATTCTTAACTGTTGAACTCACTAGGACCGCTATTGAGAGTCACCCGCTCTGGCTGGACCAGCATACAATCAGCTCCAAGGATCTTCTAGCACATGAACTCCCTTTCCCTTGAGGCACGTGACTGAGTCACTATCCTTACAACTCGCACATTCCTTAGCATAAATTATGAATCTTCCAAAGCCTAACCCTGATCCGACAGGGCCAACTTTTTTACACATTCATCAAATTCCATGCAATCACCATCTTAATCCTTTCCCCTTAGTTGTAATAACTTGCCAACACGCCGACAATTCGAAACCCTATGATAACACAATCCTGCAACCCAACTGTAGATGGTGGGACTCCCCCAATTAGCCTGAAGCTACTCCTTGCACCACTCTAGACCCTGCTGAGATCCTTTCTCCTTTGATAACACGATCTTGCTCAACCAATCCGTCCGATTCCTCCAAATTCTCTCGCTAGAACTCCCTTAATGCTCAAATTCTCTAGCATCATTCACACATTCTGCCTCCTAACGAATAGCCACTAGAACCTCTCACAGCGACTTACCAACCATGCCACCGCTAACCCATTCACAGGAGATAACCCACCTGTGGAAATCACACGCGGACACCTTCCAACGACGCTAAAATGTACGCTCTCTGCGACTTCAATACCCCATCATACGCCCTTATTCATTTACCGACATTACTAGTCTGTTCGCTCTTCATGGACATCCATTAGATGCGCGACAATTACTTCAAATTCCAAGCTATGCTGCCGCTCCCCCACTTTGCGACTGCTCAACTTCCGCCTCTTACACCTGGCCTCCTAGAAGTGGAGCCACCACCTAGCCTCACTTCAGGACAATTCTCTGCCAACCGCATTCTTTAATACTTCTTCTCAATACT
Organism: Nicotiana knightiana; assembly: GCA_005239525.1. Taxonomy (NCBI): domain Eukaryota; kingdom Viridiplantae; phylum Streptophyta; class Magnoliopsida; order Solanales; family Solanaceae; genus Nicotiana; species Nicotiana knightiana. Next base: position 17,527 of record ML374075.1, on the reverse strand, counting down.
CTGACCCCACGCAACCAAAGAAACCTTAGCACCGACAAACTTAACACATTCCATTCGATCAATGACGACGACTTCACGTCACAGGTGCATATCCCACCTCACTTGAAGACACCAAGCCTTGCTACTTTATTAACCCCAACCGGACCATTCATAACCCAAATGCCTTTCCTCTGCCGGAACTAAAATACCGAAATCTCGAAATCACACTCTGAAAAGACCTCCCTTCAAACCATTCATCACCCCCAACATACGGGAAAGCATTCTATCATCATATCGACATCACACGATAACCCATCACAAGCATAATCACTACCTGAGCATAGCCTTAACGCTCTCAGAAACACAGCTACTGAGCTAAAATAACATATTATTCTTTTGCAGGGCCATAACAACAGCCCCAACCAATTACACATGGAAACATCTCGAATTACACCAATAGCACCATTTCAATTCCTCAAATTCTTGATTCATATCAAGCGCTTCGCAACGCGTAAGTTTGAGTAAGAATAAACTTAGGCATAAGCCTTAAGGGAATCGAATCGCACGATGAGCAATCAAGAAGGGAAGTACTCCTAACAGCCCTGTAGCCTCTCGAAGATAAGTACAGACGTCTCCGTACCGATCCTGAAGACTCTACTAGACTTTCTCATGACTCATGAGATCTAAGGGAACCTAGTGCTCTGATACCATGTTGTCACGACCCAAAATCCATAAGGTCGTGATGGCGCCGGACATCATTGTCAGGCAAGCTAATCATTGATTAATTGAAACAATTTTCCTGTTTTAACATTTATGAAGAATCATTTCCTTTCACTTTATTACATATTAACTAAATAAAATTTGTCAAGTAAAACAATAGTTTAAATATTACCCTTTAGTGAATATATCCCAACACATCCCAGAACCCGGTGTCACTAGTACATGAGCAATTTCTAAGAATTTATAAAATCATTACAAAGTCTGTCCGAAATACAAATTGGACAAGAAAATTCAAAATGAAAATAAATACAGTACGTGGGAGATTCTATCAGCTGCGGATCGCCTCCAGATGATACAGCTCGCCTAAGTCTCTGAATCCTCATCATTGCTATGAAAGTACCTGTGCAATAAAATGCACAGCAAGTGTAGCATGAGTACAAAAATAACGTGTACTCAGTAAGTCGCCCGCCTAACCTCAAAGAGATAGTGAGGAGAGGTCGAATTAGACACTCACTAAGGGATAGCAAATTAATTAACAGCATATGATGAACACGGTAGGCATGTAAAGGCAGTAAAGCACCTATATATATAAGGCACTGAAATCAAAGTAAATACTGGAAATAAACAAACAGTTAGCACTTCCTCAATTTTCCCCAAATATTTTAAATAAACAATTTCCTCTCTGTTTCCCCCCAAATAACCTTGTCTCTTTTTAAAATCCATGAAAACCATTTAAAAATTTAGCATGCGCATACGGGATAAGGACAACTGGCCTGAGCCGTCATAATAATCAACTCTATGCACTGCCAAGGATCGAACGGCCCGTACCAAAAGTGCACCTCTTAATAAAATACTCATGTCTATGCACTGCCGAGGATCGAACGACCTGTAGCAAAAGTGCATCTCTCAATATAATAATCATCTATGAGTACTGCCGAGGATCGAACGGCCCATCGCATAAGTGCACCTCTCAATATAATAATCATGTCTATGCACTGCCGTGGATCGAACGGCCCGTACTAAAAGTGCATTTTAAATCCACCGTGCCATATAGCCTGCTCTCATGAGAGTGGGGAAATAACACTTCGCTCGCGGAATGTAAATTGCGAAGCGGTCATATGCAGACATTCACAATCAACAATCCACCCCGAATAGGCCGGGAACACAAATACTAAAGTAAATGACCGATTTCTCTTTTAAAAACCACAAAATAGTATTTAAATCCTTTTTGAAATTCACTTGCCAAGTTTTTATAATGTTTGATAATACAACCTTATTAGTAATTGCCCGCGAAGGAAATCAATTCTCTTTTTAGATGGTTTAGAAAAATAAACTCTAATCTTCCTTAGTCATTCAATTACAATTTCGGTTATATTAGCCGTCTAATATCACAGACAAAATCACATGTATAACAGGTAAGGCATTCTAGTGGGTCCTAGTCCACCCGGACATGGCATAATAGTAGCTACGCACAGACTCCCGTCACCTCGTGCGTGCGTAGCCCCCGCAGATAGTAACGCATACTTAATTCCCCCTCACAAAGTTATAAAGGAGACTTACCTCGCTCTGAAATTCCATAACCGGCTTCCAAGCCCTTCCGACAACTCAAATCGTTGCACAACGCTCCGAAACTACCCAAACAACGGCAAACCAATGAAAATATACTCTAATATTTGCAACAAATTCCAAATTATATAATGCCCCAACTCCGCTCAGTGAAATGACTGAAATTCCCTCAGGCTCACGTGCTTGGAATCCGAAATTTCTCGAAGATACATTCTACCCATAGCTTTACTAGTTCAATGATACAATTTATTCTAAATTCCATGCTCAAATTCGTGGCTAAAAACCCAAATTACCATTTTCTAGGTTCCTTTAAGATTTCCCAATTTCCTACCAATTTCAATATCTAATTCATGCATATAATCTTGTCTTTAACTTAAAAACGGGAGGAATTTACTTACCTAGACATTGCATGAAGAAATCCTCTCTTGAAGCTCCTCCAAAATCGACCAAAGCAAGGAAGAAATGAAGAAATGGCCCCAAATTTCGCCTATAAACTAATCTGCCCAGGACCCAGCTACTCTCTGTGTTCGCATACCCACGAGCGCGTTCGCAGATCTTCCTCGAGCCAACACTCCGCGATCACGGTTCCCTACCCGCGTTCGCATAGGCCAAAGGGCCCCCAGGCCCATCAGCTCCCTTTTCCTCTATGCATTCGCACACCAGACCCTGCGTTCGCATAGGAAAATCCAGCAGCCTTCACAAATCCTTCTATGTGATCGCAAACAACTACCCGCGATCGCACATGCCAAATCCTTCTATGCGATCGCACACCCACTCACGCGATCGCATAGAGTAAATACCTGTTGCACTAACACAAGAAAACTAGCAACTCTCTCAAGGCAAAAATCGACCCGTTGAGCATCCGAAACACGCCCGAGGCCCCCGAGGCCTCAACCAAACTACCAACCTGCCCCAATACCTTATTCAAACTTAGTCGAGCCTCAAAATCACATCAAACAACACCGAAATCACAAATCGCAGCCCGATTCAAGCTTAATGAACTTAGAACTTTCAAACTTCCACATTCGATGCCGAAACCTATCAAATAACGTCCGATTGACCTCAAATTTTGCACACAAGTCATATTCGACATTACAGACCTGCTCCAACTTCCGCAATCGCATTCCGACCCGGATATTAAAATTTCCACTACCGGTCGGATTTCTCAAAATCCTTCAAATTTCTATCCTTAGCCAAATGACTCCAAAATGACCTCCGGGCATCCGAATTCACTTCCGATCGTGCTCCCAACTCCAGAATCACCATACGAAGCTATTCCCAGACTCGGAATCCCAAACGGACATCAATATCACTGAAATGCGCTTCA
>ML374075.1:1379-13049 GCA_005239525.1 Nicotiana knightiana | reverse complement strand
AATTAAATAAACAACCCAATATGATAAAATCAACTTCGTCAAATTAAACTTCAAACATCAACATTCATGTATCACCCATGACCCTAGAACAATAAGGTTCTTAGCCACTCATGTTCATACAATCATCAAATAATTCCCAAGAATGCATAAAAATCAATAAAAGAAGGAAAAATAAGAACTCAAGACGAATGCCGTGGTTTCCAAGCTTTGTCGTGGCTTATTATCTCTTCCCAATATGTTAGTTGACCTAAAAGAGGCGTTTTTGGCTTATATATTGCGTACAAAAGTCGTGGGCCAAATTTCTCCTATTCCTAATCCAACTCAGCTTCAGGGATTGATGATGGAGTGGATGCTTCGCATCCACCTCGTCCTCCACTTCTCAGCTTCGCATGCTAGGATGGATGCTTCGCATCCACCCTTTATTCCTCCATCTCAGTTGTGCCCAGGTGCGGATGCTAAGGCGGATGCTATGGTCCGACTTCACTGCTAAGGGTGCACCAAGTAACCTTCTTTCCAAGGTTGGATGCGACGCATCCACCTTCTTTTCCTCTAGTTGGAACATCTTTTCTTCATATTTTTGATCTCCAAACACCCTAAATCATCACACACAACTCATTTAGTCATAAAACCAATAATTAAACCATGTTGGGCATTTTTAACACCAAATAGCAACAAAAAGCGGTTAAAACATGGGCAAAGTAACATCAAAACATATAGAAATATTCCCAACATCAATATTCCTTATAGATTTTGATATATATGCTTCCAAAGTTAGCTCTTCGATGCATCAGTTGATGTCCAACACAGATTTGCAGCAGAAATTTCAGCAGCTATTTTGGCCCGAAATCCATTCCGTTAGCCTTCCGAAATCCATCCGAGGCACTCGGGAGCTTAACCAATTATACGAACATGTCCAAAAACATGATACGAACTCGCTCGAGGCGTCAAATCACATCAAAAAACGTCAAAATCATGAATCGCACTCCAATTCAAACTTTATGAACTTTGAAATTTCAAACTTATACATCCGATTTCGAAACCTATCAAATCACGTCCAATTGACCCCAAATTATCTATTGTTTCTAATCAGTTATATAAATTCTTATTGTTCAGTTCGCTCCATTTTATTCATCCTAGTGCAATCATAAATTTTTTATTTCTCTAACACGAGAATTGAATTCTTTTTGGTGCTTCAACATAATTATAGGTAGAAATAGTTTAGACGTTCTTAATTATTAGATGCTATCTAATTACAGCAGTGTCATATTTATTGTCACCACTGAAAAAGAGGAAAGAAACAAAAAATGAAAAGGAATAAGTTGTACAATTGAACTCTTCCATATTCGAATAGAGTGGCTATTTCAAAACCTAAACTAGCCATTTCAATCTTCCCCTTGCACGCGAAGGATGTTTTCTTATTGTATAACTATAAGTTGTTCGATCGAGCATTCGAACATAGAAACATAGATTATGAAATAAAGCAAGAAAAATATTGAAATTGTTGGTCACCGACTTAGTGATGCGCAGTGTTTTAAAAGGCGTGGGCGTAAGGCAAGACGTTTTATATATGCCTCATTAAGGCATAGCCCCGAGGCACGGGTGTAGGCCCCATGGTTATTTAATTTTTAATATTTTATAAAATAATATAATTACAGTAAAATATTTATAAACGGATAAAATTGCATAAATATTAAAGAAAACTATAAATATGTGGAAAAAAAAAGATATATATATATATATATATAGACGTTGTAACGACCCGAAATCCCACCTTCAGGCCTTGATGGAACCTAACGTTGCACTCGCTAGGCAAGCCAACGTGTTAACTGAATTGATTTATTAACAAGTGAAAATAACAAACACTGACTAGATAATTGAGATAAGTGCGGAAGCATTAACAAAATCTAAATAACAATAGCTAATAACGAAGAAATCCCCTTAAGTACAAAACCCAGAAATGGAGTCACAACCTCACGAACCTGTCTAAGATTTGGCTAAAAACAATAGTTTGAATTAAAATGATAAATCTGTCTGGAAACACATAGATGACAGAATGAAAGATAGACAGTGACGCCGAGATCCACGAATGCCTGCGGAACTACCTCGATGTCGTCTGGAATGGACTCAAGGACACTCCCCCTAACGATGTCCATTGGGTTCGGCTGCGTAATCTGCACAACATAAAGAACTGCAGGTGTAGCATCAGTACAACCGACCCCATGTACTGAGTAAGTGTCGAGCCTAACCTCGGCGAAGTAGTGACGAGGCTAGGACACGACGACAAATTGGACCTGTGCAGTTCAATAGTATAGCAGAAATAAACAAGAATAGAGTACGGGGAAGAACATGCTGGGGATAAGAGGGCAACACTTGCTAAAACAGTAGAATCAAGTACTGACGAAAATGTAGAAGTAAAATAGGAAATAGCAACCCGAAACAAGTAAGATAGATAGAAGATGGCACGGCATGACCCCTTGTGCATAGCCTCAAAATCACACGGCACAGAATGCCCCCTCGTGCATAAATAATAATGACTCAGCACGGAATGTCCCCTCGTGCATAAATAATAATCAATCGGCACGGAATGTCTCCTAGTGCATAAATAATAATCAATCGGCACGGAATGTTCCCTCGTGCATAAATAATACTCATTGACACGGAATGTTCCCTCGTGCATAAAAAATAATCATCGGCACGGAATGTTCCCTCGTGCATGATGAGTATAAAAACAACAATTGATATGAAAGTTTAACAATATGACATTTCAAATGTAGAGAAATAATCAACAAAATTCTATTGTCCCGGCAAGGGACTCAGTTATAACCAATCTCACTCAGGAGTATAATGTCAACAGTAAAATCCTCGACCGAACACATAATCAATAACTTTCCACGTCATAGAAAACCTCAAGGTAAACCTTCCAAGGTTCCCAATAATTCACAGCATAGAGAATATTGAAGAACATTAAGTAACTCACCAAAATTCGACTCACGGGCATGCTTGAGCACAACATATAGATACCCGTCACCTCACATATACGTTGGACATGAATTACACATAGAAAATAAGAGTCTATACCTAATCCCTCAAGTTAAGGTTAGGCCAAACACTTACCTCGACTCCAAGAATGCAAGTCAAGCCTCAATCACGGCCTTTCCTCTTGAATCCGACTCCGAAAGGATAATATCTAGACATAATTGACTTAATAACATCAATAATTAATCAAAAGCTCAGTCCCAAAGCCTAATTATATATTTCCCATAATTCTTCCAAAAATACCAAACTTCGATCCCGGGCCCGCTTGGTCCAAACCCGAGGTTCGGACCAAAACCCGATCACCCATTCCCCCACGAACCCGAATATACAACTTTTTTTGAAATCCGACCCCAAAATCAGGTTGAATTCCCAAAATTTCCAAAAGCCCTAACTCTACCCAAAACCCCCAATTTCTACCTTTGATTTCATGTTATTAGACCTAGAATTTGGTGATTGATGAAGGAAAAGGGAAGAAATTAGAGTTAAGAACACTTACCTATGAAGCTATGGTGGAATGGTCTCCTAAGAATCGCCCAAGAGGAGTGGAGAAGAAGAAAATGGTGAAAGAATGTAAAAATCCCATATGGTATTTTGTTTTTGAACATTAAAATCAGTGGGCGAATTTGGTTATCGTGATCGCGACAGGTGCCCTGCGATCGCGGAGAGTACTGGACCTTAGACTTATGCGATCACGAAGTGAGCTGCGATCACAGAGAGACCGGACGTGGACCCACGCGATCGCGAACAGATTGGTGCGACCGCAGAAGGAAAAATACCCAGCCCCTCCCCAGCTCTCCTATACTCTATGCGATCGCGGAAGTACCTATGCGATCGCATAGAGTCGTAGAAACCCACCCTCGCACTACGCTACGCGATTGCGGGGCAACCTATGCGATCGCATAGTGTAAAATCTCGGACACCAGAAACAGCATACTCACACCAGATTTTTCAACCTTTTAGCACCCTGACACCTACCCGGAACTCACCCGAGCCCTCGGGGCTCAAAACCAAATATACACACGACTTCAAAATCATCCTACGAACTTGTTCGAGTAATATAACCACCAAAATAAAATCAAAAACAATGAATTAAACTCCAAAATCTATAGAATTTTCTCAAACTTCGTAAACATCTAAATTCTCAAATTTTGATCCGAAACACGTCAAACCAAGTCCGTTTCTTACCAAATTTTACAGATAACTCACATAACACATATTGAACCTGTTCCAGGCTCCGGAACCAATATACGGGCTTGGTAGCAAAGATTTCACATCAAAGTTCATTTTCAAAAGTCTTTATTATTTTCAGAAAATAATTTTCTTTAAAAGTTCATTTCTCGGACTTGGGACCTCGGAATTCGATTCCGGGCATATGCCCAGGTCCCATATTTTCCTACGGACCCTCCGGGACCGTCAAATCACGGATCCGGGTTCGTTTACCAAAAATGTTGACCTAAGTCAACTTTATTCAATTAATTATCACAAATTCAACTGTTTAACACATTTCCACATAAAGGTTTCTCGGCTACGCGCCCGGGATGCGCACGCACATCGAGTGATATTAACGGAGGCTTTAGGGGCCTCGGAACACATTTTTAGCTAAATTTACCTAGGATGACCTTTTGGGTCATCACAATCTCCACCTCTAAAACAACAGTTCGTCCTCGAACGGACATAGAAAGGTACCTGAATCGGAAAAAAAGTGGGGATATCGGCTCCGTATATCGGGATCGGACTCCCAAGTAGCTGCCTCAACAGGCTGACATCTCCACTAAACACGAACTGAAGAATAACTCTTCTATCTCAACTGATGAACCTGCCGAGCCAATATGGCTACCGGCTCCTCCTCAAAAGTCAAGTCCTTGTCCAACTAGACACCTCTGAAGTCAATTACATGAGATGGATCTGCAATATACATCCGGAGCATAGATACGTGAAATACCGGATGCAGGACTGACAAATTAGGTGGCAAGACAAGTCTGTAGGCCACCTCTCCTACCTTATCCAGAATCTCAAATGGACCGATGTACCTAGGGCTCAACTGGCCCTTTTTTCTGAACCTCATCACGCCCTTCATGGGCGACACCCGAAGAAATACCCGGTCTCCTATCATAAATGCCAAATCTCGAACTCTGCGATCCGCATAACTCTTCTGCCTGGACTGAGCTATACGAAGTCTATCCTGAATGATTTTCCCCTTGTCCAAGGCATCCTAGACTAACTTAGAACCCAACAATCTAGCCTCTCCCGGCTCAAACCATCCGACTGGAGACCGATACCTCCTACCATACAATGCCGCATACAGAGCCATCTGAATGCTCGACTGATAGTTGTTGTTGTAGGCAAACTCAGCTAAAGGAAAGAACTGGTCCCATGAACTACCAATGTCAGTGACACAAGCTCGCAACGTATCCTCCAAAATCTGAATAGTGCGCTCGGAGTGCTCGTCCGTCTGAGGATGAGATATTGTGCTCAAATCAACCTGTGTGCCCAACTCTCGCTGAAATACTCTCCAGAAATGGGAGGTAAACTGAGTACCTCGGTCTGATATAATGGATATGGGCACACCATGCAGTCTAACAATCTCTCTCATATGGATCCTTGCCAACTTCTCTGCTGAATACGAAACTGATACTGGGATGAAGTGCGCTGACTTGGTCAGCCTATCCACAACGACCCATACTGCATCAAACATCCTCTAAGTCCGTGGGAGTCCAACTACAAAATCCATGGTGATACGCTCCCACTTCCACTCGGGAAGCTGAATCTGCTGCATCAAACCACCGGGTCTCTAGTGCTCGTACTTAACCTGCTGATAGTTCAAGCACCAAGATACATAAGCTACAATATCCTTCTTCATCCTCCACCACTAATAATGTTGCCGCAAGTCTTGGTACATCTTTGCGGCGCCCGGATGAATAGAATACCGGGAACTATGGGCCTCCTGAAGTATCAACCCACGAATACCATCCACATCAGGTACACAAATACGACACTGCATCCTCAAAACTCCCTCATCATCAACCGTAACCTGATTGGCATCTCCGTGCCTGACTCTATCTCTAAGAACACATAAATGGTGATCATCATACTGCCTGGCCCGAATATGGTCATACAATGAAGAATGGGCCACGGTATGGGCCAAAATACTGCCAGTCTCAGAAACCTCCAATATCACAAATCGGTTGGTTAAAGCCTAAACATCCAAAGCAAGAGGTCGCTCTCCGACTGATAAATAGGCAAGACTTACCATACTGGCTGATTTCCGGCTCAAAGCATCGGCCACCACATTGGCCTTCCCCAGATGATAAAGAATGGTAATATCATAATCCTTCAGCAACTCTAACCATCTCCTCTGCCTCGTGTTCAAATCGTTCTGTTTGAACAGATACTGTAAGCTCTTATGATCCGTGAACACCTCACATGGCACACCATAAAAATAATGCCTCCAAATCATCAATGCATGCACAATCGCTGTTAACTCCAAGTCATGAACTGGATAGATCTTTTCATGAACCTTCAACTGACGAAAAGCATAGGCTATAACCTTTCCATCCTGCATTAACACTGCACCAATCCCAACATATGAAGCATCATAATACACGGTATACGGTCCTGAACCTGTGGGCAAAACTAACACTGGTGTCGTGGTCAAGGATGTCTTGAGCTTCTGAAAGCTCTCCTCACACTCGTCAGACCACCTAACATGAGCACTCTTCTGAGTCAACCTGTTTATCGGGGCTGCAATAGATAAAAAGCTCTCCACAAACCGGCGATAATAACCTGTTAAGCCCAAGAAACTTTGTATCTCTGTAGATAAGATGGGTCTAGGCCAATCTCTGACTGCTGAAATCTTCTGGGATCCACCTGAACACCCTCTAACGATACCACATGACCTAGAAATGCAACTGAACTTAACCAGAACTCACACTTGGAAAATTTTATACAACTGACTATCCCTCAAAGTCTGGAGGACGACTCTAAGGTGTTGCTCATGCTCCTCACGGCTAAGGGAGTAAATCAAAGCATCATCAATAAAAACAATCACAAATGAGTCCAAATGGGGCCTGAACACTCGGTTCATTAACTCCATAAAAGCAGCGAGGGCATTTGTCAGCCCAAATGACATCACCAAGAACTCATAATGCCCATAACGAGTGCGAAAGGTTGTCCTAGGGACATCAGACGCCCTAATCCTCAGCTGATGGTAACCAGATCTCAAGTCAATCTTGGAAAAAACTGAAGCACCATGAACTGGTCAAATAAATCATCAATCCTCGGCAAAGGATACTTGTTCTTAATAGTAACCTTATTCAACTGTCGGTAGTCAATACACATCCTCATCAAGCCATCTTTCTTCTTGACAAACAATACTGGAGCACCTCAAGGAGAAACACTAGGNAAAGCAGCGGGGGCATTTGTCAGCCCAAATGACATCACCAAGAACTCATAATGCCCATAACGAGTGCGAAAGGTTGTCCTAGGGACATCAGACGCCCTAATCCTCAGCTGATGGTAACCAGATCTCAAGTCAATCTTGGAAAAAACTGAAGCACCATGAACTGGTCAAATAAATCATCAATCCTCGGCAAAGGATACTTGTTCTTAATAGTAACCTTATTCAACTGTCGGTAGTCAATACACATCCTCATCAAGCCATCTTTCTTCTTGACAAACAATACTGGAGCACCTCAAGGAGAAACACTAGGCGTAATGAAGCCTTTATCAAACAAATCCTGCAACTGATCCTTCAACTCCTTCAAATCTAGTAGGGCCATACGATACGACGGAGTAGAAATAGGCTTGGTTCCCTGAGCTACCTCAATACAAAAATCAATATCCCTGTCGGGTGGCATACCCAGCAGGTCAGCAGGGCATACCTCTGGAAACTCACGAACCACGGGCACAGACTCCAGGGAAGGAACCTCGGCGCTAGAACCACGAACATAGGCCAGATAGGCCAAACAACCCTTCTCGACCATGCACTAAGCCTTCATATAAGGAATAACTCTACCAGAAGAATGATTAGGAGTCCCCCTCCACTCCAAACGAGGTACCCCTGGCAAGGCCAAGGTCACTGTCTTGGCATGACAATCCAGAATAGCATAATAGGGGGATAACCAAGCCATCCCCAGTATAACATCAAAGTCAACCATATCAAGAAGAAAGATCAACCTGAGTCTCCAGACCACCAATAACTACTAGGCAAGCACGGTAGACTCGATATACCACTATAGAATCACCCACCGGTGTAGACACATGCACAGCAGTACTCAAGGAATCACGGGGCATACTCAAATAAGGGGCAAAATATGAAGACACATAGGAGAATGTAGAACCCGGATCAAATAACATCGAAGCCTCTCGGCTGCAAACTAAAATCGTACCTGTAATAACTGCATTAGAAGCCTCAGCATCAGGCCTGGCAGGAAAAGCATTGCACCGTGGCTGAGCCCCTCCAACCTGAACATCTCTAGGTCGACCTACTGCTTCCTGACCTCTACCTCACGTGGCATGTCCTCCACCTCTATGAGTCTGACCTCCACCTTTGGCACCCCGACCGCCACCCTTAGTTGGCTGAGGGGGTGGAGGTGCGCCTGATGCGGGAACCATTGCACGGGAACCATGGCACGGGAACCCTGATACTGAGACCCACCAGAACCTCGGGTGCAAAACCTGGAAATATGCCCCAAACCACCGCAAGAATAACAAGGCCTCTACTGATGTGGCTGCTGACTCTGGAACTGGCCCTGTCGACCCTGATAACCACCCTGGAAGCTCTGAAGCGGCAGTGCACTGATAGGTGCTGGTGGTGCACTAATAGGAGTTGGCGGTGCATTGTGAGCTATCTGAAGTGCCGACTGATAGGGTCTGGGAGGATGACCTCTGCCGAAAGAATCCCTGCCCCTAGATGAGGCTCCACTGAATCGACCAAAGTGACGGGGCCTCTTGTCAGCCCCCTGACTACCACCCTGTGACATAATCATCTCAATCTCCTGGCCAGATTGGCCGCATCCTGGAAATATCAGTACCTGACTCCTTGGCCATCTGAAGCCTGATGGGCTGAGCCAAACCCTCAATAAACCTCCTCACTCTCTCATGATCAGTGGGGAGTATCATAATAGCATGCCGAGCTAGAGTGATGTACATGGTCTCATACTGAGTGACAGACATAGATCCCTGTTGGTGGCGCTCAAACTGTCTCCAAAGATCCTCCCCTTGAGTAACTGGAAGGAACTTCCCCATGAATAACTCGGAGAACTGAGCCCAAGTCAATGGTGCAGACCCAGCTGGCCTGGTCAAGCAATAGTCTCTCCACCAAGTCTTGGCGGAACCCGAAAGACGAAAAGTAGAAAAATCAACTCCATTGGACTCTACTATGCCTATGTTCCGAAGAACCTCATGACAGCTGTCCAAATAATCCTGGGGATCCTCTGATGGTGCACCAGTAAATGTAGTAGTGAATAACTTGGTGAATCTATCCAATCGACTGCCGGGGCCACAATGCCAGGCTGAGCTACTCCGGCCGTCTGAGGTGCGGGAGTCTGGAACTGAGGATCTAGCTGCTCTGGCGTGCGAGTAGTAAGAGTCTGGGTCCCTCCCCCAGCCTGAGAGACGGATGGTGCAGTAGGAAGAAGACTGGCTTGAGTCACACTCTCCGCGAGTCCCACTAAGCGGACTAGAGCGTCCTGAAACACCGGGGTGGCAATGAATTTCTCTGGGACCTGAGTTGGTCCAACTGGAACTGTCTGAGTAGGAACCTCACCGGAAAAGTCTACCTGTGGGTCCTCTACTGGGGCTGCTACCCTGGGCAGTGCCCTGCCCCTGGCTCGGCCTCTTGTACGGCCTAGGCCTCGGCCCCTCGTAGGAGTTGCAAGAGGAGAATCGGGTTGCTGATCGGTAGAAGAGGAAGCGCGCGTTCTCGCAATCTGCGAGAGAATAGAATCGACACTCAATTAGCATTTAGAATTCAAATCGCACGACAGAAAAGAAGAAAACTGAAGTTATTCCTAACTTTGCAGCCTTTGGGGGATAAGTACAGACGTCTCCGTACCGATCCCTCAGACTCTATCAAGTTTGTCTGTGAGTTGTGAGACCTAAGCAACCTAGTGCTCTGATACCAACTTGTCACGACCCGAAATCCCACCTTCAGGCCGTGATGGCGCCTAACTTTGCACCCGCTAGGCAAGCCAACGCGTTAACTGTATTGATTTATTAACAAGTGAAAATAACAAACACAGACTAGATAATTGAGATAAGTGCGGAAGCATTAAAAAAATCTAAATAACAATAGCTAATAATGAAGAAATCCCTTTAAGTACAAAACCCAGAAATGGAGTCACAACCTCACGAATCAGTCTAAGATTTAGCTAAAAACAACAGTTTGAATTAAAATGATAAATCTGTTTGGAAACACATAGATGATAGAATGAAAGATAGACAGTGATGCCGAGATCCACGAACGCTTGCGGAACTACCTCGGTGTCGTCTGGAATGGACTGAAGGACCCTCCTCCTAAAATTGTCCATTGGGTCCGACAGCGTAATCTGCACAACATAAAGAAGTGCAGGTGTAGCATCAGTACAACCGACCCCATGTACTAAGTAAGTGCCGAGCCTAACCTCGGCGAAGTAGTGACGAGGCTAGGACACGACGACAAATTGTACCTGTGCAGTTCAATAGTATAGCAGTAAATAAACAAGAATACAGTACGGGGAAGAACAGGTTGGGGATAAGAGGGCAACACTTACTAAAACAGTAGAATCAAGTACTGACGAAAATATAGAAGTAAAACAGGAAATAGCAACCCGAAACAAGTAAGATAGACATGAGAAGATACGGCATGACTGCTCGTGCATAGCCTCAAAATCATACAGCACGGAATGCCCCCTCGTGCATAAATAATAATGACTCAGCACGGAATGTCCCCTCGTGCATAAATAATAATCAATCGGCACGGAATGTCCCCTCGTGCATAAATAATAATCAATCGGCACGGAATATTCCCTCCTGCATAAATAATAATCATCGGCACGGAATGTTCCCTCGTGCATAAATAATAATCATCGGCACGGAATGTTCCCTCGTGCATAAACAATAATCATCGGCACGGAATGTTCCCTCGTGCATGATGAGTATAAAAGCAACAATTGATATGAAAGTTTAACAATACGACATTTCAAATGTACAGAAATAATCAACCAACTTCTATTGTCCCGGCAAGGGACTCAGCTATAACCAATCTCACTCAGGAGTATAATGTCAACAGTAAAATCCTCGACCGAACACATAATCAATAACTTTCCACGTCATGAATAACCTCAAGGTACCACTTCCAAGGTTCCCAATAATTCACAGCACAGACAATATCGAAGAAAATTAAGTAACTCATCAAAATTCGAATCACGGTCATGCTTGACCACAACATATAGGTACCCGTCACCTCACCTATACGTTGAACATGAATCACACATAGCAAATAAGACTCTATACCTAATCCCTCAAGCTAAGGTTAGGCCAAACACTTACCTCGGCTCCAAGAATGCAAGTCAAGCCTCAATCACGGTCTTTCCTCTTGAATCCGACTCCGAAACGATAATATCTAGACATAATTGACTTAATAACATCAATAAT
>ML374074.1:58504-96249 GCA_005239525.1 Nicotiana knightiana | reverse complement strand
TAAAATGCTATATTACTTGTCGACCACGTACACTTGCGTGTGCATTGGGAAATCAACCAACAAAGGCCCACAAGTTATCACAAAGTCTCCCAATTGCAATTGACTTTTGGTAGGAGCCAAATATTTCCCATCTTAGAATCTTTGATTGTGCGATATATGTTCTACTTGCTCCACCACAATGCACAAAGATGGGTCCTCAAAGAAGATTGGAGATATACGTTGGATATGAATCTCCTTCTATTATAAAATATCTAGAGCCGATGACTGGAGATTTATTTACGGCAAGATTTTCGGATTGCCATTTTGATGAAACAGTATACCCAACATTAGGGGGAGAAAATAAGCATCTTAAAAAGGAGATAAATTTGAATGCATTATCACTGTCTCATTTAGATCCTCGAACAAATCAATGTGAACAAGAGGTTCAAAAGATTATTCATTTGCAAAATATTGCAAATCAATTGCCAGATGCATTCACTGACCTACCAAGGGTGACTAAGTCACATATTCCAGTTGCTAATGCTCTAATTCGAGTTGATATTCCAGAAGAACAATCAATTAAAGCAAATGTGACTAAGCTACGCTTGAATTGTGGTAGACTAATCGGTTCTAAAGATAAAAATTCTCGAAAAAGAAAAGGAGCAAATGATCAAAGTGATCATAACACGGAGGTAGTGGCT
The DNA here is from genome assembly GCA_005239525.1 of Nicotiana knightiana. Taxonomy (NCBI): domain Eukaryota; kingdom Viridiplantae; phylum Streptophyta; class Magnoliopsida; order Solanales; family Solanaceae; genus Nicotiana; species Nicotiana knightiana. The sequence continues at coordinate 95,569 of ML374074.1, read as the reverse complement.
CAAGAAGATCCCTAAGACGTAACAAATGATAAGACCTTAGGGGAGGTCCAAGTACCTGAAATAATGAGAATGAAGAGATATCAATAAGTTACGTCTCAACGGTAAAAAGATGGAACCGAAATAATATTGTTATCGATAACATTTTTGCTTATAATGTTGTTGTTGAATAATGCAACAAGATGATGATCTTGAACCAAAATCTGTCAATGAATGTAGATAGAGAAACAATTGGCCAAATTGGAAAGACGCTATCCAGGCGGAGTTAACTTCACTTGGAAAACGTGAAGTCTTCGGACCCATAGTTCGATCACCTGAAGGTATAAAGCCAGTAAGGTACAAATGGGTTTTGTGCGAAAACGAAATGATAAAAATGAAGTAGTTAGATATAAATCACAACTTGTGGCACAAGGATTTTCACAAAGACCTGGCATTGATTATATGGAGACATGTTCTCATGTGGTGGATGCTATCACGTTCAGGTATCTTATAAATTTGGCAGTGCATGAAAAATTTGATATGCGTTTAATGGATGTTGTCACATCGTATTTGTATGGCTCATTAGACAATGAAATCTTTATGAAAATTCCTGAAGGATTTAAAGTGCCTGAAACATATAAAACTTTTCGAGAAACTTGTTCAATAAAGCTTCAGAAATCCTTATAAGGATAGAAATAATCAGGGCGCATGTGGTATAATCGCCTAAGTGAGTACCTGTTGAAAGAAGGGTACAAGAATGATCCAATTTGTCCTTGTGTCTTTATAAAAAGGTCCGGATCTGAATTTGTTATAATCGATGTGTATGTTGATGATTTGAATATCATTGGAACTCCGGGGGAGCTTCCAAAAGCAGTAGGATGATTGAAGAAAGAATTTTAAATGAAATATCTTGGAAATACGAGATTTTGTCTTGGTCTACAAATTGATCATGAAACATGAAATTATTGTCTATCAATCAACATACACCGAAAAGATCGTAAAGAGATTCAGTATGGATAAATCACATCCATTGAATAGCCCAATGGTTGTAATATCACTTGATATAAATAAAGATTCATTCCGACCTCATGAAAATGATGAAGAGCTTCTTGGTGCCGAAATACCATATCTTAGTGCAATTGGGGCGTTAATGTATCTTGCCAACAATTCTCATCCAGATATAGATTTCTTTGTAAGCTTGTTAGCAAGATTTAGTTCTTCACCAACACAAAGACACTAGAATGGTATTAAGCATATATTCGGATACTTGCGAGGGACCATTGATATGGATTTATTCTATTCAAATAAATCCAAGTCGGCATTAGTTGGTTATGCAGATGCATGATATTTATCTGATCCATATAAAGCTCGATCTCAGATAGGCTACTTATTTACATATGGATATACATCAATATCATGGCGTTCAACGAAAGAGACTATGGTTGCTACTTCTTCAAATCATGCAGAGATAATAGCCATTCATGAAGCAAGTTGAGAATGCTTTTGGTTGAGAGTAATAACTCAACATATTCAGGAAACATGCGGTCTTTCTTTGAAAGGAAATATTTTAACAACATTGTATGAAGACAATGTTGCATGTATATCTCAACCTAAAGGAGGATATATAAGGAGATAGAACAAAATATATTTTACCAGAATTATTCTTCACTCATGATCTTCAAAAGAATGGTGAAATAGATGTTCAACAAGTTCGTTCAAGTAATAATTTGGTGGATCTGTTTATTAAGGCATTGGCAACCTCAACATTTGAGAAGTTAATATACAAGATTAAAATGCGGAGTCTCCGAGACCTTAAGTGATATTTTAATCAGGGGGAGTAAAAATACGCGTTATACTCTTTTTTTATTAACTAAGGTTTTGTCCCATTGAATTTTCCTGGTAAGGTTTTTAATGAGGCAGCAAGTAATGCGTATTGCAAATAACTATGTATTTCCCACTTTTTTTTCTATTAAGCTCTTAAAGATACATTTTTTTTACATGGCCATCCAAGGAGGAGTGTTGTAAATAGTATGTGGATGAAGTCCATGTATGAATAGTTTGTGGATGGGTTTCCACTTTATATCCATCTCTTACACTATTTTACTATAGTGGTCTTTACTTTTATGCCTATAAAGGCTATGTAAATGGTAGTGTAAAGATATACCAAAAAAAGAAGTGAAATACTCCTTTTTCTATCTCTATTTCTTATTTACATTTTACTAAATTGCTTTTATTTTATAACACTTTTTATCTTTTTGTGTTTCCCGGTTTAGACTAAATTTCTATGAATATGTTTCGTCGTGTAAAATCTAATAAAATAGTGGGAAAACAAATTTTATAGTTCTCGTTAAATTTAATAATTCAAGTTTGTTAAAATAATTAAAGATTATAAACAATAACATATGTTGTAAATATAGCAAACCAATCTTAATATTTCTCTCAATATGAAACCTAAACTTAGTAGAATAACCTAAGTGATTCCGGAATCAAAGTAACACAAAATTCAAATCGAATAACTAAAATAAAGCTAAAAAGGAAGAACAATTGCACCGTGCATGATGTTAGCCCATTGACAAAGTTCCTCGGCAGATGAGGATTGTGACAAGGATTTTCATGATGGTCTTCGCACACAACCTGAAAATTGAGGAAATATCATGGCAGGAAGCTCGGCATGATGGACTATGCGGGGTTGACAAACACACCTTGACGGAGGCCAGGTGCATTTCATATGGACGTGCGGGTTGGCATAACAAGGCAAGACAAGGAAAGCAATGACATTGACGTGGACAAATTTGATCAAGTTGGGGCGACTTGACATGGGCAAGCAGTTATGGCAGCGGGCGTGTGCGACTAAGTCATGGGCGACAAACTGTGGAATTGACATTAGTGTGCAGCAGCTGGCCAAAACAAGAATATGTAGTGCACAAACAAAGTGTGATGGGCACATCACTGGTGCAGTTGAGCGGTTACAACATCCACATCCAAACATGAATGATCATGGGCTAAGTAGATGCACGTTTTTGTAGCATGTCTTTCATATTTTCCGTTCAGTTGGGGCTTATCAACTGGTTTTCTTAAATGCTGCCAAGGAATTGGGCAACCTATACTATTAAATATGTGCATAAGACTGTCCCAAAGAGGCATAACATAGTCTTGTGGAGAAGTGTTAACCAAAAATGTCTAAGTGTAGTGAATCGTTCTGGGGCAGGGAACTAGGATGTTCTTTGTTATTGGCCATAGGGTTGGCTTTATTATGTTCTTGTATTCACATATTAATACAAGTTGGGAAGAGATTTCTGTAAATTTCGTGTGTACCTTTACTTTACTTGCTGCCTGAATTTTATTCTAAGTCCCAAACATCTTAAAATAATTCTAAGTCTTGGAAAGATTGAAGTCAAGGTTGGGCTTGACTGCTGTACAGTGGGGAACCTCGGACAGAATGAGTGACATAAATCACCCATGTGACATATGCCAGCATGCACTTTACCAACCTGGCCAAATGTCCCCAGGCTAAAGGTCTTCTGAATAAGTTTGATGGGTATAGCGCATGTTGGGCATGCGCTATACCTGCCCTTTTTCCAGTCAACTTTAGCGTAGTGATTCTCATGTACTTTCAATCATATCCTTATAATTGTTCATGCATCACTACTTAAATTGGACTTGTAATCATGAAGAAATAACATTTCATTGTTCTTATACAAAGTTATTTTTGTGTTTCAGCTTTATCTATATATTTTTTCGCGAAATAATAGATAGCTCCTTTAAGTTATTCCCGACGACTAGGTAGACACTGCAGTTGCGTCGATTTTCAGTTAGACATTTTAAGCACCCAACCTCGTCAACCCACCTTGTATGTGATACACATTCAAAGAATTTTAAAAATCAATTAGTATTTGACACGTGTCTAAACAATAAGAACTAAAAATAATAAAAATAAAAAATCTAATAAACAAAATATTACCCCTCCTTCTCAACATCAGCTTCTCCTTTAAGCCACCACCTCCATCTTCATTCCTTCACAATACAATTAGAAAGAAGAATACTAATCTACTTTCTATCCATTTTAAGATTTTATCAGTTTCAAACCTCATAATTAAAACCGAAAACACCATCTTTGATCCTCGAAAAAGGGCGACAACAGTGAGGCCAACGGTAATTCCCGTCAAGAAAAATATAAATCCAGTAGTTTCGACTCCTACTGATCAAGAAAAATATCTTCTGACATCCTAAAAGTAGCATGGATGCACACAACAGCAAGGCCAGCCATCAAATCGAAATAAGAATCCATCCAACATTGGTCAAAAATCATACAAGAATAATTGAAAATAGATATTTCCATCAATTGAATTAAACAAAGGAAAATTAGATCAATCAAAAAAGATTATAAAAAAAATAAAAAAGGGGTACCGGGTGGAGAAAAACGGGATGGGATGAGTGGGAGAAACAGAAAAAATATGGGGATAGGGTGGGGAAAGAATGGAAGGAGAGTGGGAAAAGATTAAAAAAGTGCGTCTCCGAGAGTGTATTTCATGCAAGGTGGAATGACAAGGTCAGGTGCTTAGTTGACCTATATTATTAAAGGCTTGAAGTGTGTGATGAAAACAGGCTCAGTTGATATGTCTATCTGACCGTTGGGGGCAACTAAAGGGGTTGTTAATATATTTTTCTTTTTTCTAATCTTTCAACAATGACAGATGAGCAGCGAATTAGGGTTACAATATATTGGAGCAGTGATATTGTGTTGGTGAATAACTCGGTGCACTACAGTTGTTCTCCTGCAACTAGTATTAAGTTGTCACATTCAATGAAGTATCACACACTAGTATCTCTTTTATGTAAAGAAAACAAATTAGGTATTAATAGGCGTTCAATGAAACTTAAGATAATTGAAAGATTTTCACATTCAGTTACTCCACAAGGTGTGGCTAGCTTCTCCGAGTTCAAAATTCATGAAAAAATAAGTTTATAAGATTTTTTAAATCACCAGATAGGGGTTTAGTCACGATAAGCATGCTTCAAATATATGTTAGCTCCGAAATTATGAACGGTAATGAAGTTTCACCTACTCCAACAAACACTCATCCATTTGAGGTGTTTTTGCAGCTATTTTATCGGAATAAATACCATAACAAAGTGTATGCTTGATCTAAACCTTTCTCCACCCAAGGAGGAGCATGTCACGACCCAAATCTCCCTCTGTTGGGTATCGTGATAGAACCTAGTCTTACGCTAACATTTACTAAATAACAATAGTAATAAAGGGAAAATCCAACAATCTCGATATAGAATCTTGACAAAATTTACTTTTTTCCAAAATCGGTAATACAAGTCATAAGCTCTACAAAATTTTTCTATAACTCCTAAATATAACTGTTTAGAAATAGTAATGACAGTTGAATAGAAACAGGAAGGTGACTCTGAAGCCCGCAAATGCAGCAGCAGGGTACTTTGAGTCTCCTCGGCAATGATCTGCGCAACTACTAACAACAATTTACCTGGATCTGCACATAAAAATGTGCAGAAGTGTAGTATGAGCACACCACAGCGGTGTTGTAACGACCCGGTCTGTCGTTACGAAGAACCTGCATTATAATTGATGTTACTGACTTGTCGTAGGTTATTTATTCTGTTATTGATGTGTTAGAGTGGATAGGCTTGAAATTGAATGGTGGTAGTGAGAGTTCAGTCATTTAGCCTTTAAAGATAGCCTTAAAATGGGAAAAGTCAACTGAGAGTTGACTTATTGATAAACGACCTCGGAATGCAGATTTTATGGCTCGAATAGCTTCGTTAGGTGATTTGGGACTTAGGAGTGTGTTCAGAATAATTTTGTGATATCCGCTGTAGAATTAGGCTTGAATTGGTGAAAGTTAGTTTTTGGTAATTTTCGGTCGGCAGTGGAAAATAGGATATCGGGGTCGGAATGGAGTTCTGACAGTTAGAGCAGGTTCGTAATTTCATTTTGGATGTGTCTGTAAAATTTCAGGTCAATCGGAGTTGTTTTGGATAGTTTTGGCATCGTTGGTGGATTTTAGAAAATTGGAAGTTATTATTTACCCCGTGAGTCTTTATTTACGTCTATTCATGTTTCGACTCCGGTGGGTGATACTATTATTGTGGACCGAGTGTATCGGTCGTGTCTTATATCTATTGGGGGTATGGAGATCCGAGTGGACTTGATGTTACTCAGTAAGGTTGATTTTGACGTAATTCTGGGCATGGATTGGTTATCACCATGTCATGCTATCCTTGATTGTCACGCTAATACCGTGACTCTAGCTATGCCCGGAATTTCGAGAGTCGAGTGGAGAGGGTCTATAAATCATGTGCGTAGCAGAGTGATTTCTTATTTAAAGGCTCGACGTATGGTTGAGAAAGGGTGTGAGTCCTATCTTGTTTTTGTGAGGGATGTTAGTAGTGAGACTCCATCTGTTGATTCTGTTCCTGTAGTCCGTGATTTTCCAGACGTATTTCCTGCAGACCTGCCAGGCATGCCACCTGACAGGGATATTGATTTTGGTATTGACTTGGTGCCCGACACTCAGCCTATTTCTATTCCACCTTACCGTATGGCACCAGCAAAGTTGAAAGAATTGAAGGAGAAACTTCAGCAACACTTAGATAAGGGGTTCATCCGACCTAGTGTGTCGCCTTGGGGTGCGCCGATGTTATTTGTGAAAAAGAAGGATGGCTCCATGCGTATGTGCATTGATTATAGACAGCTGAATAAGGTTACGGTGAAGAACCGGTATCCTTTACCTCGTATTGATGACTAATTCGATCAGCTTCAGGGAGCTAAGGTGTTTTCCAAGATTAACTTAAGTTCTGGGTATAATCAGCTAAAGATTCGGGATTCTGACATTCCAAAGACTGCTTTCAGGACCAGATACGGTCATTATGAGTTTCTGGTTATGTCATTTGAGTTGACCAATGCCCCAGCCGCGTTCATGCAATTGAAGAACAACGTGTTTCAGCCTTACCTTGACTCGTTCGTCATTGTATTCATTGATGACATCCTGGTTTATTCTCGTAGCCAGGAAGAGCATGCTCAACACTTGAGGGTTGTGCTACAGAGATTGAGGGAGGAGAAGCTTTATGAAAAGTTCTCCAAGTGTGAGTTTTGTCTTGGTTCAGTGGCTTTCATGGGGCACGTGGTGTCTAGTGAGGGTATGCAGGTTATCCGAAGAAGATTGAGGCAGTGCAGAGTTGGTCCAGACCGTCCTCAGCTACAGAGATTCGGAGTTTCCTTGGTTTAGCGGGATATTACCGTCGTTTTGTGAAGGGATTCTCTTCTATTGCTTCACCATTGACTAGATTGACCCAGAAGGGTTCTCCATTCAGATGGTCTGGCGAGTGTGAGGAGAGCTTTCAGAAGCTCAAGTCAGCATTGACCACAACTCCGATTTTGGTGTTGCCTACTGGTTCGGGTTCTTACACAGTCTATTGTGATGCTTCTAGAGTTGGTTTGGGAGCGGTGTTGATGCAGTACGGTAGGGTGATTGCCTACGCGTCTACATAGTTGAAGGTGCACGAGAAGAATTGCCCAGTGCACGATCTTGAGTTAGCTTCCATTGTTCATGCCTTAAAGATTTGGTGGCATTACTTGTATGGGGTACAGTGTGAGATTTTCACTGATCATCGTAGCTTGCAGTATCTGCTAAGGCAAAAGGACTTGAATTTGCGTCAGAGGAGATAGTTAGATCTTCTCAAGGATTATGATCTTACTATCTTGTATCACCCAAGGAAGCCCAATGTGGTGGCCGATGCCTTGAGTCACAGAGCCGAGAGTTTGGGGAGTCTAGCTTACCTTTCAGTAGCAGAGTGACTGTTAGCACTTGATGTTCAGGCCTTAGCGGGACAGTTGGTAAGATTGGATTTGTCAGACCCTCCGCGGGTGTTAGCTAACATGGCTTCCCGGTCTTCTCTTTATGATCAGATTAAAGCTCGCCAGTATTATGACCGCCGCTTGTTAGTTCTTCAGGATAAAGTTAGTCGGGGTGATGACCGGGATGTGACTATTGGTGATGACGGAGTTATGAGGATGCAGGGCCATATTTGCGTGCCCAATGTGGATGGTATTTGAGAGTTGATATTAGCAGAGGCTCACAGTTCGCGGTATTCTATTCATCCGGGTGCCACGAAGATGTACCAGGATCTGACACAAGTATTGGTGGAGGCGGATGAAGAGGGATATTGTTGAGTATGTAGCACGGTGTCTCAACTTCCGGCAGGTCAAGTATGAGCACCAGAGACCAGGGGTTTACTTCAGAGGTTAGATATTCCGGAGTGGAAGTGGGAGCGGATTACTATGGACTTCGTAGTCGGGCTTCCACGGACTTCGAAGGGTTTTGATATTATTTGGGTCATTGTAGATAGATTGACCAAGTCCGCGCACCTCATTCCTGTCAGCACTTCTTATACTTCAGAGAAATTGGCTAGTATTTACATTAAGGAGATTGTCCGATTGCATGGAGTTCCGGTTTCTATTATTTCTAACATAGGTACTCAGTTCACATCTCAGTTTTGGAGGGTCGTGCAGTGAGGAATGCGTATTGATGTAGAGTTAAGCACTGCATTTCACCCGCAGACCGACGGGCAGTCGGAGCGGACTATTCAGGTTTTAGAGGACAAGTTGCGGGCTTGTGTGATTGATTTTGGTGGTTCATGGGATCAGTTTCTGCCACTAGTGGAGTTTGCATAGAATAACAACTACCAGTCCAGTATTCAGATGGCCCCGTATGAGGATTTATATGGTAGGAGGTGTAGATCTCCGGTTGGTTAGTTCGATCCTAGTGAGACTAAGTTATGGGGCACATATTTGATTCAGGATGCGTTGGAGAAGGTGAAGTTGATTCAGGAGAGACTTCGCACAGCGCAGTCTAGGCAGAAGATTTATGCGGACCGGAAGGTTCGGGATGTGTCTTTTATGGAAGGTGATAAGGTAGTGTTGAAGGTATCACCCATGAAGGGTGTTATGAGGTTCGGAAAGAGAGGGAATCTAAGTCCACGATTTATTGGTCCTTTTGAGGTGCTTCAGAAGGTTGGAGAGGTGGCTTATACACTTGCCTTACCACCCAGTCTATCGAGTGTTCATCTGGTATTTCATGTGTCGATGCTCAGTAAATATGTTGGTGACCCGTCTCATGTGTTAGACTTCAGCACAGTTCAGCTCGAGGGTAATATGTCATATGAGGTTGAGCCAGTAGCTATTTTAGCTCACGAGGTCAGAAAGTTGAGGTCTAAGGATATAGCATCAGTGAAGGTGCAGTGGAGAGGTCAGCCAGTGGAGGAGGCTACTTGGGAGACCGAGCAGCAAATGCAGAGCAAATATCCCCACTTGTTTGAGACTCCAGGTATGTTTCTAGACCCGTTCGAGGACGAACGTTTGTTTAAGAGGGGGAGAATGTAACGACCCGGTCCGTCGTTACAAAGAACCTACATTATAATTGTTGTTATTGACTTGTCATAGGTTTGTTATTCTGTTATTGATGTGTTAGAGTGGATAGGCTTGAAATCGAATGGTGGTAGTGAGAGTTCAGCCATTTAGCCTTTAAAGATAACCTTAAAATGGGAGAGTTGACTTATTGGTAAACGACCTCGGAATGCGGATTTTATGACTCGGATAGCTTCGTTAGGTGATTTGGGACTTAGGAGTGTGTTCAGAAAAATTTTGTGATATCCGGTGTAGAATTAGGCTTGAATTGGCGAAAGTTAGTTTTTGGTGATTTCTGGTCGTCAGTGGAAAATAGGATATCAGGGTCCGAATGGATTTCCGACAGTTGGAACAGGTTCGTAATGTCATTTTGGATGTGTCTGCAAAATTTCAGGTCAATCGGAGTTGTTTTGGATAGTTTCGGCATCGTTGGTGGATTTTAGAAAATTGGAAGTTCTTAGGCTTGAATCCGATGTAATTTTGGTGTTTTGATGTTAGTTTTGGTGTTTTGAGAGTGCAACTAAGCTTGAATGATGTTATGTGATGTGTTAGTATGTTTGGTTGGGGTCCCGAGGGACTTGGGATTTATTTTGGATGGTTAACGTGAAGTTCGGAGTTAGAAATTGCAGCAAAAAGCTGTAATTTCCGCACCTGCGGAAGTTTGACCGCAGGTGCGAGCCCGCAGGAGCAAAAGAAAGCTCCGCAGGGGCGAGATTTTTCCAGCCAGGAGAAAAGTCGCATCTGCGGATAGGGGCCGCACCTGCGAAGCCGCAGGTGCGGAAGGTGAATCGCAGGTGCGGAGTCAGGTCGTTTAAGGAAAAGTTGCAGGTGCGGTTAGTGGGACCGTAGGTGCGGTCCTGTAGGTGCGTGAAATTGGGCGCAGGTGTGGAACCCCTGGGCAGAAAGTATAAAATAAACCCTCCGCGACTTAAACCCTTTTTACACCTTTTTTGTACGGACAGAGAGCTTTGGGGGCGATTTTTGATGAGGGAAATCAGTGTTCTTCATAGAGGTAAGTGTTTTGGACCTTAAAACTCATTTATGGATGATTATAGAACATAAAATCAATGTTAAATTCATGCAAATCAATAGAAAAAGGTGGGTTTAGGGCTTGAGATAATGAGACTTTTAGGGATTGGTTTGAGGGGTCAAACGAACTCCAATTTTAGCGTTCTTTATATGTACGGACTCATGAGATGATGAAGAACAGTTTTATATAAAAACTTCTGAGTTTAGGGATGCGGGCCCGGGGGTCGAGGTTTGACCAAATTCGGGTTTTTGAGCTAAATTTGATATTTTCGATTGGAATTTATTCCTTAAGCATAAATTGATGATAAAAATATGAACTTGGTAGATTTGGAGCATTCGGAAGTTGATACGAGAGGCAAGTGTGTTGCGGAATAGTTTTCGGGCTAGTTTTGAGGTAAGTAATGTCTTTAAATCCTGTCCTGAGTGTATGAAACCCCGGACTATGCACCCTTCCACGGGTTTTGAAATGAAAAGGTTGAAACTTTTGAAATATCTTCCTATTTAGGCAACTATTGAGTTGCTAAACTGACTTTTAAGCCTCTTCTTAATTAGTATTATTATATTATAATATGATTTGGGCTGTAATCCGTGTTTGGGGTCTAGTGCCGATCTGTTTTTCCCTTGGGGGTTGTGTTTACTATATTTTCCTCACTGATATGTTATGATTTTTCACTCAGTATTTTCCTGATAAATTGTTTTAACACTCAGAGTATTTTGATTCAATTTATTGAAAAATGAAACACTGTTTTGGGTCGAGAACCCGGTATGTTTATGGCCTGAAGGGAAAATTGAGAGTGTCTGACTGAGTGAGGCTCTGGGCCTATATTGTGAGGATGCTATGATATGAGTGAGGCTGCGGGCCTATATTATGAGTGATTTATGCCATGATGTGGCTTGTTATAGCGCTTGGGTTGTAGGAGCCCCTCCGGAGTCTGTACACACCCCCAGTGAGCGCATGTACCTAATGAGTGATGCTCGCGGGGCTTATGCTGAGTGATTGTGAGGATGCCTGATGGGCTGATACTGAGTGATTGTGAAGATGCCTAATGGGTTGTTACTGAATGATTGTGAGGAGGCCTGATGGGCTGATATTGAGTGATGGTGAGGATACCTGATGGGCAATGGTCACGAGAAATGACTTTTAGCACGAGGGGCTGTTTTATGAGGATTTTACTAAGTTTTCGAACTATGATTTACTTCGTTTTCCAACTGGTGTTACTGAAAATTTTACTGAGATTTACTGATATTATACTTGTTTTCATAGGATTTCTGGAAACTGATTTCGAACTTATTATTTGATGAATACTACATGGTGACTTGGTGTTTTACTGGTTTTGTGAAATTATGTATTTGTACTGTGTGTTTTATATTCCTCAGACTGTGATTTATTTTCATTACTACAGAGTTGGCGTACTCATCTTTACTCCCTGTGCCTCTGTGCACAAGTGCAGGTGACGGCCCGGAGCAGTAGCTATCTCAGTTCGTTAGTAGCAGATACGGGATTTCGAGGTAGCTGTCTAGCATCCACAGCTTCTCCATTTCCCTTACTTATTTAGTTTTACCGTTTGATTCAGAGACATATATTATAGTTTTAACAGCGTTAGATTTATTTATTCTTAGATGCTCATGGTCATTGACTCCAGTCTTGGGAGGTTTTGTTAGAGTTGTTAGACTATTATTGTGACACTAAGACTTAAATTACATTATTCTATGCTATCGTTGCTGCTTATTATTCAATTGTGAACTTCTATAATTGAATAAACGCGTAGTAAGGTGATGGTCAGCTAGCCTAGTTCCACAATAGGCGCCATCACGGCCTGTTAGGATATGGGGTCGTGACAGGTGCCCAGTAAGTATCAAGACTAACCTCGGTGAAGTAGTGACGAGGACTAGTCAAGACACCACTGGTCTAATAAATTAAACAGGCATCAATATAGAAATGACCTAACATAATATCTATCTAAAGATTTTACGATATAATTAACAACACGGCAATATAATGCGGAAGGAATTACCGAAAATTAATCGATGGAACAGCATAATAGTACACAGAAGAATGGACGGAAATACGAGCCAAAACTGGAAATCACCACAAAATAAAAACACTAGTAACTCAGCACTGCGTCAGTTTGTTCACATCAGGCCTTAGCCAATAAATCCAATAAAATGGTGAAAACTTTTAAACCGCAGTTTATATTGAAGCTTTAAAGATATAATCATTTCAGGATAGAACAATTTTCCTTGAAACATATTTTCTCCAAACATACATACATACATACATACATACATACATACATACATACATACATACATACATACATACATACATACATACATACATACATACATACATACGTACGTACATACATACATACATACATACATACATACATACATATATACATACATATATATATATAGAAAGAGAAATCTTTAAAAACATAGTTCTTTCAAAATACATGATTTTAAAATATACTCCCCCAATAAATGTATTTCAATATCATTTTCTGCAAGATAATGCTTTTCAAATATACCTTTGAAATAAAAAAAATCTTTCGATCATAATCTCCTCAAGATAAATCTACCGGAACTCAGTCGGTAACTAAGAATTTGTCATATACAGTGGGAAAGCTCCCGGAATCTCGTTCGTAGTCCCAATTTAAATATGCAATGCAGTACAGGGGGAAAGCTCCCGGAATCTCGTCCGTAGTCCCAATTTAAATATGCAATGCAGTATAGGGGGAAAGCTCCCGGAATCTTGTCCGCAGTCCCAATTTAAATATGCAATGTAGTATAGGGGGAAACCTCTCGGAATCTCGTCCGTAGTCTCAATTTAAATATGCAATGCAGTACAGGGGGAAAGCTCTCGGAATCTCGTCCGTAGTCCCAATTTAAATATGCAATGCAGTACAGGGGGAAAGCTCTCGGAATCTCGTCCGTAGTCCCAATTTAAATATGCAATGCAGCCAACTAAGGAAAACAACGGGAATGCGACAGAAACAACACACATTGCCACAACAGGCGCAAAAGCAGCAAAAGACAGAATGCAAGGTGCGACGAGCAAATCAATACAAAAACATTAATCACAAGAATGGTAAAAACTCACTCATAAGAAGTAGTCACTTAAGGGAATACCAAGCACAAGTGAAACGATATAACGAGGGGAAAACAAAACAAATATAACAACGATTCATAATATTCAAGTCATCAATAAGAAATCAATCATCCCGGAAAGGGAAAACAGCTATAACCAATCTCGCCTAAACAATCAACTTTACAGGAAAAAAACTCAGCTTGAACAAATTCTCAGTAATAGGCAACACCAAGGAAATACCATCAACATGGATGATTATCAACTAAACCTAAGTATCACTTGAGGGAAAATCATATAAATCACAATGTATGACTCACGACCATGCTTGACACCAACGTATAGATATTCAAATCACTGCTAAACAATTATAGGGCGAGATTATGCTAATTCTAGTCAAATAGGCAGTTTATGAAGGAAGATATGGCATGACGGTAGAAAAGGTAAAGTCTTTATAAATTCAATTAAGATAGAATAAGGAACAACAGAAAACTAAGCAAGTAACTTCTAATTTAAGCAGAAAGATATGAACTAGCAATCAGAACTTAGATATAACAAATACAACTTTATACACAGGGAATATAAGGATCTAAGAATCCTAAAAGGCCAAACTATTTGCAAATAAGTTCGAGTACGCACTCGTCACCTCGCGTACACGGGCTATAATCAACATAGAAGACTCAATCCTAAGGGGAAGTTCCCCCACACAAGGTTAGGCAATATACTTACCTCGAAGACGACAACCCGATACTCTAAAATGGACTTCTCGGGCGGAAAGACCTCCGTACGGCTCAAAATAAACTAAAACCACTTCAAAATACACATACAACGTATAAGGAACTATTCCGAATAATAAGGTTTCGATCTTACAAAAAATATAAAAATCGACCCAAAAGTTCACCCCCGGGCCCGCACCTCGAAACCCGTCAAATTTTATAAAATCCAAATACTCATTCCGATATGAGTTCAACCATACAAAATTTATCGATTCCGATTTCATTTGATCCCTCAAATCACGATTTTTCATTTTAGAAGTTTTCTTTCAAATCCAACATCTTCTCAACTCAAAACACAAATTAAATTATGAAAATAAGGATAAAATCATGAAATATATTTAATTCTAGTTGAAGAACACTTACCCAATCGAATTGTGTGAAAAACCCCTCAAATATCGCCAAGAACCAAGCTCTAGAAGTCAAAATGTGATAAAATGGTGAAGCCTTCGATTTTGAAGATATAAACTGTCTGCCCAGGTATTTTGTTCAATGTGATCGCGGACGAGAAGATGTGATCGCATAGAGTGAAAAAGGCCACTGGTCAATTTGTACTACACGATCGCGGGAAACTACATGCGATCGCATAGAGGAAAAATGTTACTGGCCAAAAAAAGGTTTTATGCGATCGCGAAGGATTTTATGCGATCACATATAAGAAATTATCTGCTGCCAAACGTTGTACTATGCGATCGCGAAGTATGGGATGCGATTGCATTGAAGGAAAACTGGGGGTTCAAGAGCAACATTATGCGATAGTGACTACTGCTATGTGATCGCATAGAAGGAAACCAGAAGACAGGTTCTGTAGTGCAAAAATGAGGGAAAGTTGACCTGAAGCCCATCTGAAACACACCCGAGACCCCCAGGACCCCGTCCAAACACACAGACAAGTCATATAACCTAACACGGACTCGCTTGAGGTTTCAAATCACATAAAACAACACCAAAATGACGAATCAAACCTATAAATTTTAAAATCTTCAATTATCAAAACTCGTGCCGAAATCTATCACTTCAACCCGGAATGATGCCAAATTTTGCAAACAAGTCACAAATAATACACTGGACTATGGCAGCCATTCCCAGAATTCCATTCCGAGCCCGATATCAAAACTTCACCTATCGGCCGAAATCGCCGAAATTCTAACTTTCGCCGAATTACCACAAATTACTCTATGGACCTCCAAAACCAATTTCGGACGTGCGCCTAAGTCCAAAATCATCATACAATGTTGTTGGCATTATCTAAAACTCATTCTGAAGTTGTTTAGACAAAAGTCAAACCTTTGGTCAACTTTCATCACGTAAGCTTCAAAAAATTGAAATTTTCCTCCCAATTCGACTCCGGATTATCCGGTAACTAAATCCAAACACGCATGCAGGTCGGTGTACCCAATGTGAAGTTGTTCAAGACCTTACTCCACCAAATGAGCTTAAATTCCCAAAATGACCGATCGGATCGTTACATTCTCCCCCTCTTAAAACAAATGTTCGTCCTCGAACGTGACAAGATTCACCTCGAACTCATCCAATCACTGATTGCGAACTTCCAACACATACCCGTGGGTGATCCCACATCACCCCAACCTACATAAACCTGATGACACCATCACAACTGCAATATAGCCTTCTCATCACCACCTGTCACGACCCCAAATCCTACCAGGCCGTGATGGCGCCTATTGTGGAACTAGGCTAGCCAACCATCTCATTACTACGCATTTGTTCAATTATAAAAGTTCAGATTTATATAATAAGAAGAAACCATAGCATAGAAATAATTTATTTAAGTCTTTAGCGTCCCAATAATAGTCTAACAACTCTAAACAAAACCTCCCAAGACTGGAGACAATATTCATGAGCATCTAATAATAAAATAAATCTAACTCTGCTAATACTATAATATATGTCTCTGAATCAAACGCTAAAGCTAAATAAGGAAGGTAAATGGAGAAGTTGTGGGCGCTGGACAGCTACCTCGAAATCCCGTGAACCTGTAATTTACGAGCAAGGACAGCTACTGCTCTAGACCGTCACCTGAATCTGTGCACAGAGGCACAGGGAGTAATGATGAGTACGCCAACCCAGTAGTAATGAAAATAAATCGCAGTCTGAGAATTTTAAAACACACAGTACAGATACATGATTTCACAAAAGCTAGTAAAACACCAAGTCACCATGTAGTATTCATCAAATACATAAGTTCGAAACCAGTTTCCAGAAATCTTTTGAAAACAAGTGTAATATCAGTATATCTCAGTAAAATTCTCAGTAAAACCAGTTTGAAAGAGAAGTAAATCATAGTTCGAAAACTTAGTAAAATCATCATAAATCTACTCCTCGGGCCAAAATCATCTCTTGTAACAGTTGCCCCTCAGGCATTCTCTCAATCACTCAATATCAATCATCCCTCACAAAATCACGAACAACAAGAACAGAATCAACAAATGGAGTCTCACTACTAACATCCTCACAAAATCAAGATATGACTCACACCCTTTCTCAACCATACGCTGATCCTTTAAATAAGAAATCACTCTGCTAGGAGCATGCTCTATAGACCCTTTCCACTCAACTGTAGGAACTCCAGACATAGCTAAGGTCACGGTCATAGCGTGACAATCAAGAATAGCATGACATGGGGATAACCAATTCATGCCCAAAATTACATCAAATCAACCATACTGAGTAACATCAAGTCCACTCGGGTCTCTAGACCCTCGATAGATATAAGACACGACCGATACACACGGTCCACAACAATAGTATCACCTATCGGAGTCGAAACATGAATAGATTTAACTAAAGACTCATGGGGCATATTCAATAATTGAGCAAAATAGGATGAGACATAAGAGTACGTGGAACCAGGGTCAAATAAAGCCAAAGCATCAGTGTGACAAACTGAAATAGTACATG
Source organism: Nicotiana knightiana (assembly GCA_005239525.1). Taxonomy (NCBI): domain Eukaryota; kingdom Viridiplantae; phylum Streptophyta; class Magnoliopsida; order Solanales; family Solanaceae; genus Nicotiana; species Nicotiana knightiana. The sequence continues at coordinate 78,345 of ML374074.1, read as the reverse complement.
TAATCACCGCATCCGATGCCATTGCATCAGGCCTAGTCGGAAGTGCATAAATACGTGGTTGGCCTCCACCTGCTTGACCTCCCCTTCTAGGACGGCCTTTAGCTGCCTGACCACCACCCCTAGCTGCCTGGGTAGGTGGTGAAGTGACTGGGGCTGAAGCCGAGGGCTAAACCCTCTGCTGGGACGAACCACTAGGACGACGGGGACACTGCCTCCACCCATGTCCAAACTCTCCACACTCATAACAACCACCTGGAGCTGGAGATGAAAATGAACGAGAACCTCTGCCACCCTGATAACCACCAGACGAACCATGCATAGAAGAACCCTGATAAGATGATGCTCGGGCAGAGCTATGAGTAGGAAGGGCACTAAAAGATGAACATCCCTGATGAGAATTACGAGGACCCTGCCCCGACGATACACCACTGTAAGCTGGGTAAGCTGGCTGTGGAGGTCTAAATGGACGACCTCTGCTAGGCTAAAATTGCCCTCTAGGAGGAGCACCACTGAAATTACCTGATCCATGAGGCCTCTTAGCCTCTCTCTCCTCACGCTCCTGCTTGCGAACCGACTCAATATCCCGAGCTATATCAAGAACCTGCTCATACGTGGCTCTAGACACCCTCTCTCTTATCATCAAAATCCAAAGCTGATACGAGAAACCATCCACAAATCTCCTGATACGCTCCCTGTCAGTGGGAACTAACTCCGAAACATGTCTGGCCAACTCAGAAAACCTCATCTCGTACTGAGTAACTGACAACTCTCCCTGACGTAGCTGCTCAAACTTCCTGTGATGCTCCTCTCTGTGGGACTGAGGAACATATTTCTCCAAAAATATCGTGGAGAATTACTTCCAGGTGAGCGGTGCTCAACCAACCGTCCTACGCCTCTCGAATGATTCCCACCAAGTAAAAGCAGCACTCGCAAATTGAAATGTAGCAAATGACACCCCACTGGTCTCCAAAATACCTGCAGTACGTAGTATCCTCTGGCACTTATCTAGAAACCCTTGGGCATCCTCGCCCTCTGTACCGCTGAAGGTTAGAGGCTGAAGTCTGTTGAACATCTCCAACCTGTGCTGCTCGCCTGAGGCAAAGCAGGGACCACATAGCCTTGAACCGGAGCAACTGGCTGATCTGGGACTGCTCCCGGTGCCTGAATACCTCGTACAACTGGCTCAGGTGCCCGGGCAGCTGGAGTCTGATTGTCTCCCCCGGCCTGAGCTGCATTGGCAGTAGTGGTCATAGCCACTTCCTGAACTAAACTGGAACACACCGTCAATATCTAAGCCAGGGTCTCCTAAAGACCCGGAATAACAATAGGCACACCAGGTGCCTGACCCTGTCCCCCTGGAGCAACATCGGCGGGAACCTGATCCTGAACTATAAGGGGATCTTATGGCACTGTCCCGGCTGCTGCACGGGCAGGTCCCCCATCTCTACCACGGCCCCGACCCCTTGTGGGTCTGGCTGGTGCCTGGTCACCCTGATCGGTATTGCGTGTCCTCACCATCTGTGAGAGAATGAAACAACATAAGTTTAGATTTCAAGAATCAATAGATTGGAACGAAAGAGTTCAAAAAGATATAGATGTTTCCTAAGAGTTATGCAGCCTCTCGAAGATAAGTATAGACGTCTCCGTACCGATTCACAAGACTCTACTGAACCTGCTCATGACCGTTGAGTCCTGTGTAACCTAGAGCTCTGATACCAACTTGTCACGACCCCAAATCCTACCAGGCCGTGATGGCGCCTATCGTGGAACTAGGCTAGCCAACCATCTCATTACTACACATTTGTTCAATTATAAAAGTTCACAACTATATAATAAGCAGCAACCATAGCATAGAAATAATTTATTTAAGTCTTTAGCGTCCCAATAATAGTCTAACAACTCTAAAAAAAACCTCCCAAGACTAGAGTCAATAGTCATGAGCATCTAAGAATAAAGCCAATCTTACTCTGCTAATACTATAATATATGTCTCTGAATCAAGCTGTGGACACTGGGCAGCTATCTCGAAATCCCGTGAACCTGCAACTACGAGCAAGTACAGCTACTGCTCCAGACCATCACCTGAATCTGTGCACAGAGGCACAGGGAGTAATGATGAGTACGCGAACCCAGTAGTAATGAAAATAAATCGCAGTCTGAGAATTTTAAAACACACAGTACGGATACACGATTTCACAAAAGCCAGTAAAACACCAAGTCACCATGTAGTATTCATCAAATACATAAGTTCGAAACCAATTTCCAGAAATCCTTTGAAAACAAGTGTAATATCAGTATATCTCAGTAAAATTCTCAGTAAAACCAGTTTGAATGCAAAGTAAATCATAGTTTGAAAACTTAGTAAAATCATCATAAATCTGCCCCTCGGGCCAAAATCATGTCTTGTAACAGTTTCCCCTCAGGCATTCTCTCAATCACTCAGTATCAATCATCACTCAGTATCAACCCCGCGGGAAATAATCATCATTCAATAGCCTACACTCACTGGAGGTGTGTACAGACTTCGGAGGGGCTCCTACAGCCCAAGAGCTATAACAACATAAGGCCTGAAAGCCTCCTCACAGCATAGGCCTGAAAGCCTCCCTCATATAAGGCCTGAAAGCCTCCTCACCTCTCTCATGAGGCCTGAAAGCCTCCTCACCTCCCTCATAAGGCCTGAAAGCCTCCTCACCTCTCTCATAAGGCTTGAAAGCCTCCTCAACTCTCTCATAAGGCCTGAAAGCCTCCTCACAATATAGGCCTGAAAGCCTCACTCAGTCAGACACTCTCAATTTTCCCTTAGGCCATAAACATACCGGGTTCTCGACCCAAAACAGTGTTTCATTTTTCAATAAATAGTATCGACATACTCTGAGTGTCAAAATAATTTATCAGGAAAAGACTGAGTGTAAAATCATAACATATCAGTGAGGAAAATATAGTAAACACAACCCCTAAGGGGAAAAGATATCGGCACCAAGCCCCAAACACGGCTTACAGCCCAAATCATATCATAATAAAATAATACTAGTTAAGAATAGGCTTAAAAGTCGGTTTAGCAACTCAATAGTCGCCTAAATAGGAAAGATGTTTCCAAAGTTTCAACCTTTGTATTTCAAAACCCGTGGGTGCATAGTACGGGGTTTCATACCCTGAGGACAGGATTTAAAGACATTACTTACCTCAAAACTAGCCCAGAAACTATTCCGCAACACGCTTGTCTTTCGTATCAACTTTCGAAGGCTCCAAATCTACCAAGTTCAGATTCTTATCATCAATTTATGCTTAAGGAATAAATTACAATCAAAAAATATCAAATTTAGTTCAAAAACCCGACCTCCGGGCCTGCATCCCGAAACTCAGAAATTTTATACAAAACTGTTCTTCATCATCTCACGAGTCCGTACATATAAAGAATACTAAAATCGGAGTTTGTTTGACCCCTCAAATCAACCCCTAAAGGTCTCAAAATCTCAAGCCCTAAACCCCCTTTTCTACTGATTTTCATGAATTAATTGCTGAGATTATGTTCTATAATCACCTATAAATGAGTTTTAATGATAAAAACACTTACCTCTATGAAGAACACTGATTTCCCTCTTCAAAAATCTCCCCCAAAGCTCTATGTCCGTACAAAAATGGTGTAAAAAGGGTTTAAGTCGAGGAGGGTTTATTTTATACTTTCTGCCAAGGGTTCCGCACCTGCGCCCAATTTCACGCACCTGCGGTCCCACTAACCGCACCTGCGACTTTCCATTAAACGGCCTAACTCCGCACCTGCGACTCACATACCGCACCTGCAATTTCGCAGGTGCGGCCCCCTATCCGCATCTGCGACCTTTTCCCTGGTTGGTCAAATCTCGCACCTGCGGATCCCTCTTCCACTCCTGTGGGCCCGCACCTGCGATCCTTCTTCCACAAGTGCGGTTACATCAGTAACCAAAAAAAACCAGCAGCTACTTGCTGCACTTTTTTTCAACTCCGAACTTCCCGTTAACCATCTGAAATCAATCCCGAGCCCCTCGAGACCCCAACCAAACATACTAACACGTTACATTTGATCATTCAAGCTTAGTTTTCACTCTCAAAACACCAAAATTACATCGGATTCAAGCCTAAGAACTTTGAAATTTCTAAAATCCACCAATGATGCCGAAACTATCCAAACAACTCCGACTGACTTGAAATTTTAAAGACACATCTAAAATGACATTACGAACCTGTTCCAACTGTCGGAATTCCATTCTGACCCCGATATCCTATTTTCCACTGCTAACCGGAAATCACCAAAAATTAATTTTCACCAATTCAAGCCTAATTCTACACCGGACATCACAATATTATTCTGAACACACTCCTAACTCCCAAATCACCTAACGAAGCTATCCGGCCATAAAATCCGCATTCCGAGGTCATTTACCAATAAGTCAACTTCCCATTTTAAGGCTATCTTTAAAGGCTAAATGACTGAACTCTCACTACAACCATTCGATTTCAAGCCTATCGACTTTAACACATCAATAACAGAATAACCAACCTATGACAAGTCAATAACAGCAATTATAATGCAGGTTCTACGTAACGACGGACCGGGTCGTTACACCACCGATAAGCCTCATATCTCAATTTCTCACCTTCTACTCATTTCCAAAAGACGTCATTCTATATCCATATCCGGCATTAGCCTCAACCAGCTGCATTAACTCATGACTATACCCATAAGGCACGACCACCCAATATAGCACATCACATATAGGCTCATAATAACACTTTTGACCACTATGGTTGCCCGAAATCAACTCAGCATTGGCAATTTACATCACATCTGAAAGAACTCGATTTCCAACCCCATAATACTGATAATGATGCAATAAACACGAAGACCTCATTATTAGACACCCGAATCACCGAGCCACAGCCAACACCATCGGGCACACATCCTGCAAGATAAACTAAAGAAGCACATAACGAAATGACTGAATATGAAAATAGAAACATATAAAGGGACTATAAAACAATCCCATAGGCATAACTCTCTATCAATACTGATTTAAAAGATCAATATAACAAGGAAGAAGAAAGGAATATGAACAAATCACAAGGATCCCATTCTGATATAACTTCCACCGCAGTACTCAGCCCTCAACTCTATATCACATGCCGAATATATATCATACCAATTGAAATCTCCTGCTAACTCATCTCGGCTGACAAAAATCATAACGCTCACTTAACTCACATCTTAATGGATTATCAAATCACAGCTCGTAAACAAAATACTTAGGAAAAATCACATAAAGCTCACCATGATGAAAAACAAGGACTCACTTCTAGTATCACCCCTCTAATTGATGAATAAACAACGATAGACACGGGTTACCACTCACAGAATCTCCCAACGGGAGCAAGCATGAAAAATAGAGTGAAAAGCATGAAACTCACTTATCAATAAGGCAAACAAATAAGGGAAACTCGTCCCGACCAGCAGAACTATAATGAAATACAAATAGTGCCCCTCTGTAACAAATCAAAACATACTTGTACGATAACATATGGCACAACAGCCTCCATCCTACTATACGAAACACATCAACGGGCCGGGCCTTCCCCTCTTGGGCGCCCTCTACTCACCTGAATGCCCTGCTATAACACATCTGCCCGGAGCCTAGGACAATTTCTCACCTTGTGACTGGTATCTCCACACTCAAAACAACCTCTCTGCTGGCATGGCTGTGGAAACTGTGCGATACGAATACTCTAAGACCCACGAGTACCTGAAACCTCATGCGAAGCCGGTAATGCAAACTGAACTAGCTGACCCACAAAACCTCTACCATGTCGCACCCTGCCTTCAAAATAAGGACCAGCAGATCTCTCCGGTCTATGAGGCATCCTCGCCTCCCTGGACTCTCTCTCCTGATCTCGTCTATTCTCTCACTCCCGGCCCCACATGCCCTCTAACCGGCGAGCGATCCCTACCACCTGCTGAAACGAAATTACTCTCGAGCCATGCTGAACCGAATATCATGCTTGAGCCCTTCAATGAATCTACAGACTCACCCTCTAACTATAGTGGCTAAGGAAGGTGCATGCCTGGCCAAATCACTGAATCTGATGGCATACTCTAATATTGACATAGTGCCCTGGAGCAACTGCTCAAACTCCGCGTGCCATACATCCCGAAGGGACTGGGGTACAAACTCTCTCAAGAACATCTCTGAAAACTGACTCCACGTAAGTGAAGCTGACACGGTCGGGCTACCCAACTCACATGCCCGCCACCACTGATAAGTCGCTCCCTGAAGCTGGAACATAGTAAAAGCAACCCCACTTGTCTCAACAATATCCAAAGTGCGTAGGATGCTATGGCACTCCTCCAGAAAACCATGTGCACTCTCTGAAGCCAATCTATTGAATGTAGGAGGGTTAAATCTCTTGAACCTTGAAAATCTAAGTTGCTCTCCCTCAGATGTTGATGTTATGACCATGAGCTGAATTGGAACCACAGGTTGTGTCACTATGACACCTGGACCCTAACCAACGTGAACTCACTGCTCTGGAGTGTGGACGCTGGGAGTCTGGGATCCTCCCCCGTTCAGTGATGTAACTGGTGCAACCTGAAATAACCCCTCCTGAGCCAATGTACCAAACATGCTCAAGAACTGTGCTAAAGTCTCCTGAAGGTCAGGGTAACAACAGGCGCCTCCAGTGCCTGTCCCCCAACTGGAACTTCCGGTGGCTCCTCAACGGCTGCTCTGGTAGGTGGTCTAACTACGGCACTTGCTCCTCGTCGACCTCAGCCTCTGCTCCTAGCGATATCTGTCTTGGGGATAACATCATCAGGAACCGCGGCTCGTGTCCTCGCCATTTGTGAGAGAATAGAATGATAAATTTCAAACTTCAAGGTCAATGAACTCGCACGATAGGAATGAAAGAAATGATATTGTCCTAATAGTTCGGTAGCCTCTCGAAGATAAGTACAGACGTCTATGTACCGATCCGCAAGACTCTACTAAACCCGCTTATGACTCGTAGCACCTATGAACCTACGGCTCTCATACCAACCTGTCATGACCCAAATCTCCCTCTATTGGGTATCGTGATGGCACGTAGTCTTAGGGACTAGGTAATCCTAACATTTACCAAATAACAACAATAATAAAGGAAAAATCCAACAGTATCAATATAGAATCTTGACAAAATTTACTTTTTCCCAAAATCGGTAATACAAATCATAAGCTCTACGAAATTTTTCTACAACTCCTAAATACAACTGTTTAGAAATAGTAAGGACAGTTGAATAGAAACAGGAAGGTGACTCCGAAGGCCCCGAACGCAGCAGCAGGGTACTTTGAGTCTCCTCGGCAATGGTCCACGCAACTACTAACAACAATTTACCTGGATCTCCACACAAAAATGTGCAGAAGTGTAGTATGAGCACACCACAACGATGCCCAGTAAGTATCAAAACTAACCTCGGTGAAGTAGTGACGAGGACTAGTCAAGACACCACTGGTCTAATAAATTAAACAAGCATCAATATAGAAATGACCTAACATAATATCTATCCAAAGATTTTACGATATAATTAACAACATGACAATATAAAGCGGGAGGAGTTACCAAAAATTAATCAACAGAACAGCATAATAGTACACAAAAGAATGGACAGAAATACGGGCCAAAATTGGAAATCACCACAAAATAAAAACACCGGTAACTCAGCACTGCGTCAGTTTTTTCACATCAGGGCTTAGCCAATAAATCCAACAAAATTGTGAAAACTTTTAAACTGCAGTTTATATTGAAGCTTTAAAGATATAATCATTTCAGGATAGAACAATTTTCATTGAAAGATATTTTCTCCGAATATATATATATATATATGTATATGTATATATATATATATATATATATATATATATATATATATATGTATATGTATATATATATATATGTATATGTATATATATATATATGTATATGTATATATATATATATGTATATGTATATGTATATATATATGTATATGTATATGTATATATATATATATGTATATATATATATATAAATGTATATATTATATAGAAAGAGAAATCTTTAAAAACATAGTTCTTTCAAAATACTTAATTTTCAAATATACTCCCCCAATAAATGTATTTCAATATCATTTTCTGCAAGACAATGCTTTTCAAATATACCTTTGAAATAAAAAAAATATTTCGATCATAATCTCCTCAAGATAAATCTACCGGAACTCAGAATTTATCATGCAGTACAGGGGGAAAGCTCCCGGAATCTCGTTTGTAGTTCCAATTTAAATATGCAATGCAGTACAGGGGGAAAGCTCCTGGAATCTCGTCCGTAGTCCCAATTTAAATATGCAATGCAATACAGGGAGAAAACTCCCGGAATCTCGTCCGTCGTCCCAATTTAAATATGCAATGCAGTACATGGGGAAAGCTCCCGGAATCTCGTCCGTACTCCCAATTTAAATATGCAATGCATCCAACTGAGGAAAACAACTAGAATGCGACAGAAACAACACACATTGCCACAGCAGGCGCAAAAGCAACAAAAGACAGAATGCAAGGTGCGACGAGCAAATCAATACAAAGACTTGAATCACAAGAATGGTAAAAACTCATTCATAAGAAGTAGTCACTGAAGGGAATACCAAGCACAAGTGAAACAATATAACGAGGGGAAAACAAAACAAATATAACAACGATTCACAATATTCAAGTCATCAATAAGAAACCAATCATCCTGGCAAGGGAAAACAGCTATAACCAATCTCGACTAAACAATCAACTTTACAGAATAAAACTCAGCTTGAACAAATGCTCAGTAATAGGCAACACCAAGGAAGTACCATCAACATGGATGATTATCAACTAAACCTAAGTAGCACTTAAGGAAAAATCATATAAATCACAATGTACGACTCACGGGAATGCTTGACACCAACGTATAGATATTCCAATCACTGCTAAACAATATAGGGCGAGATTATGCTAATTCTAGTCAAATAGGCTGTTTATGAAGGAAGATATGGCACGACGGTAGAATAGGTAAAGTCTTCAGTTAAACTCAATTAAGATCAAATAAGCAACAACGGAAAACTAAGCAAATAATTTCTAATTTAAGCTGAAAGATATGAACTAGCAATCGGAACTCAGATATAACAAATACAACTTCATACACAGGGAATATAAGGACCTAAGAATCCTAAAAGGCCAACCTATTTGCAAATAAGTCTGAATACGCACTCGTCACCTCGCGTACACGGGATACAATCAACATAGAAGACTCAATCCTAAGTGGTAGTTCCCACACACAAGGTTAGGCAAGATACTTACCTCGAAGATGATAACCCGGTACTCTAAAATGGACTTCTCGGGCAGAAAGACCTCCGGACGGATCAAAATCNCAAATTAAAGAAAATAAGGATAAAATCATGAAATATATTTAATTCTAGTTGAAGAACACTTACCCAATCGAATTGTGTGAAAAAACCCCTAAAAATCGCCAAGAACCGAGCTCTAGAAGTCAAAATGTGATAAAATGGTGAAGCCTTCGATTTTGAAGATATAAACTGTCTGCCCAGGTATTTTGTTCAATGCGATCGCGGACGAGAAGATGCGATCCCATAGAAGGAAAAAGGCTACTGGTCAATTTGTACTATGCGATCGTGGGAAACTACATGCGATCGCATAGAGGAAAAATGCTACTGGCCAAAAAAAGGTTCTATGCGATCGTGAAGAAACTTATGTGATCGCTTATAAGAAATTATCTACTGCCAAACGCTGCACTATACGATCGCGAAGCATGGGATGCGATCGCATTGAAGGAAAACTGGGGGGTCAAGAGCAACACTATGCGATCGCGACTACTGCTATGCGATCGCATAGAAGGAAACCAATAGACAGGTTCAGCAGTGCAAAAATGAGGGAAAGTTGACTCGAAGCCCATCCGAAACACACCCGAGACCCCCGGGACCCTGTCCAAACACACAGACAAGTCATATAACCTAACACGGACTCGCTCGAGGTTTCAAATCACATAAAACAACACCAAAACGAATCAAAGCAAAGTCAAACTTATAAATTTTCAAATCTTCAATTATCAAAACTCGTGTCGAAACCTATTAATTCAACCCGGAATGACGCCAAATTTTGGAGACAAGTCACAAATAACGCAACAGACCTACAACCATTCCCGAAATTCCATTCCGTGCCCAATATCAAAATTTTATCTATCGGCCGAAATCGTCGAAATTCTAACTTTCGCCAAATTACCACAAATTACTCTACTGACCTTCAAAACCAATTCAGGATGCGCGCCTAAGTCCAAAATCATCATACGAAGATGTTGTGATTATCTAAAACTCATTCCGAGGCTTTTTACACAAAAGTCAAACCTCTGGTCAACTTCCATCACTTAAGCTTCAAAAAATTGAATTTTCCTCCCAATTCTACTCCGGATTATTCGGTAACTGAATCCAACCACGCACGCAGGTCGGTGTATCCAATGTGAATCTGTTCAAGACCTTACGCCACCGAACGGAGCTTAAATTCCCAAAATGACCGGTCGGGTCATTACAGAGCCATAACCAACTCTTTTGGTGATGCATGAACAATCAAATTATAGTGGGATAACAAATTGGCAGACTATAGTCCGAGTAGTAAAGTCTTATTCATTATTTGTAGTATAATTATTTTATAAGCTTATATTAATATCTTGTCATGACCCAATTTCCCCCTCCGTGAGTTTTCGTGATGGCACCTAGTCCCTACTACTAGGTAAGCCTAACACTTTGCGGAAATGAAACAAAAGTATGGACATTAACTACTAACAGTAAAAAATATCTAATAAGCAACTGAATGCCACTCGACATATACAATTATCGCTTCTGGAACATACAAAATATTTCCCAAAACCCAGAACACCGTAAGTCACAAGCTACTAAGAAGTGTTAACTGTTCTATACATCATTTTTATAGAAAGAAGGAAAAATGAATATAAGGGGATAGAGAGGGACTCCGAGGATCTGCGGGCGCCCTGCAGATCTACCTTGAAGTATCCAATAAGCAGCAGCGACTGCACTAGCTCTGAGGCTGGTAAGATGTACCTGGATCTGCACACAAAAACATGTGCGGGAAAGGACATGAGTACACCACAATGGTACCTAGTAAGTGCTAAGCCTAACCTCGGTCGAGTAGTGACGAGGTCATATCAGGGATCTATTGGTATATAAATAAAATAGTAAGACAAGAATGAAATATCGCAGTATAATAAGGACTGGAATTGAATAGGAAAGAAATCATAGAAAACACAACAACTCAGCACACAATAAATGCAACAGGGGATCTCCCGAGATACCATCTCGTAGTCCCAAACGTAAATGTGCATGGGGATTCCCCGGAATGCCGTTCAGTAGTCCCAAAGTAAATATTCAAGATAGGGGGATCTCTTGGAATACCGTTTCGTAGTCCCAAAGTAAATATGCAGTACAGGGGGATCTCCCAGAATACCATTATGTAGTCCCAAAGTAAATATGTAGCCAAACAATAGAATTCAATAGTTATGGCACGAAGTCTTATAATTCAACCTAAGTACAAGTTAAGGACAGACATGTAAATTCACTAAACATGCTGCACATAGTTCAGGTAAATAGTTAAGGCAAGTAGGCATGCTATTCTAGTCTAGCAGGATACTACACATGCTGATAAGACTCAAATATGTAGGAAAACAGGGCATTTCTGCGGCTAGAACTATGCACCTGTGAATTTTCATTAAAACTCCAGACTCTGCACCTGCGCACGTGGATCTGCATCTGTGGATGCGCTTCTGCGATAACTCATCTGCTTTTGTCCCCAAAATCCGCATCTGCGATCGGCCTTCTGCAGATGTGTCTCCGCTCCTGCGATTCACGCGTCATTTTGCGACCCCTGGACTTCATACCCAAAAATGCACCTGAGACCTCACCTCGCTTCTGTGGGGCTGCACCAACGGACTTCCCACTGCAGGTGCGGAAATACCAAGAACCAGCAACTTCATATTATGCTCAAGTCTAAATTTTCATCCGTTAAGCACCTGAAACTCACCCCGAGGCCCCCGGGACCTCAACCAAACATACCAACAAATCCTAAAATACCATACGAACTTAGTTGAGCCTACGAATCACTCAAAATAACATCAAAACACCAATTTACACCTGGATCCAAGCCTAAGGAACTTCTAAACTTCTGAATTCTAGAATCAACGTCAAAACCTACCAAACCACGTTTAATTGACCCCAAATTTTACACACAAGTCATAAATGACACTATGAACCTAGTCCAACTTCCAGAAATCCATTTCTAACCCGATATCAAAATTTCCACTGCCGGCCAAAATTGCCAAAATTCCAACTTTCGGCAATTCAAGCCTAAATCTACTATGGACCTCCAAATCACATTCCAGATGCGCTCCTAATTCCAAAATCACCTAACAGAGCTAACGGAACCATCAAAATCTCCGAGGTCGTTTACATAGAAGTCAACATCTGGTTGACTTTTTCAACTTAAGATTCTAATTAAGAGACTAAGTGTCTCAATTCACTCTGAAACCCAAAACGAACCCTCCCGGCAAGGCACAATAGCAGAAATAGATACAGGAGAAATAGTTAATAGGGGATCGAGGCCATAACTCTCAAGACGACCAATTTGGTTCGTCACGTCTTACCCCTCTTAAAATAATCGTTCGTCCTCGAACGAGTATAGAGACATACCTGAAACTATGAACAGATGAGGATAACTGTTGCGCATATCCTGCTCGGTCTCCCAAGTCGCCTCCTCGACTTGCTGACCCCTCCACTAAACCTTTACTGAAGCAATGTTCTTTGACCTTAGCTTTCTAACCTGCATGTCCAAAATAGCCATTGGCTCCTCAACATAAGATAGATCCTTGTCCAACTGGACTGAGCTGAAATCCAACACATCAGCCGGATCACCATGATACTTCCGGAGCATAGAGACGTGGAATACCGTATGAACTCTTGCTAGGCTGGGAGGTAAGGAAATCTCATAAGCAACCTCCCCAACACGCCGCAACACCTCAAAAGGACCAATGTACCTCGGGCTCAGCTTGCCCTTCTTCCCGAACCTCATAATGCCCTTCATAGACGATACTCGAAGCAAGACCCACTCTCCAACCATGAATGCTACATCATAAACCTTCTGATCCGCATAACTCTTTTATCTGTACTGGGCTGTGGGAAGTCTATCCTGAATCACCTTCACCTTATCCTGGGCATCCTGGACCAAGTCTGTACCCAATAATCGGGCCTTGCTCGGCTCGAACCAACCCACTGGGGACCGACACCACCAACCATACAGAACCTCATATGGTTCCATCTGAATGCTGGATTGATAACTGTTGTTGTAGGAAAACTCCGCAAGTGTAAAGAACTGGTCCCATGACCCTCCAAAATCCATCACACACGCACATAGCATGTCCTCTAGTATCTGAAAAGTGCTCGGGCTGCCCGTCCGTCTGAGGGTGAAATGTCGCACTCAAGTCCACTCTTGTGACGACCCAAAGGGTCATCACCTATTTTATTACCCATTCCATACTTCTGAGGCCTTGAAAACCTCATTTGTAGTTGCCTCGATTTGCATGCGCAGTCCGGGCGCGTAGCCGGACAGCTTAAATATGAAATTCTATGAAAATGCTAAAATTTGATATCAAAATGAGTAAATTTGACTCCGATCAACATTTTGGGTAAACGGACCCGGTGATTTGACGATCCCGGAGGGTCCGTAGGAAAATATGGGACTTGGGCGTATGCCCGAAATCTAATTCCGAGGTCCCAAGCCCGAGAAATGAATTTTTGAGTGAAATTGTTTTTCTGAAATTTATAAAGAAAAGTGAAATGAAAATTGGTTGGAATGTGTTGGTATCGGGCCCGTATTTTGGTTCCGGCGCCCGGTACAGGTATTTTATATGGTTTAAGATATTTCTGTGAAGTTTGGTTGAAATTGGACGTCGTTTGACCTGTTTCGGACTTAAAACTCTAAATTTGAAAGTTTATGAAGTTCGAAGAAAAACTAGTGATTTTGAGGTTTGATTCATTGTTTTTGATGTTATTTTGGTGGTTTCATTACTCGAATAAGTCCGTAGGATGATTTTGAGGTCGTGTGTGCATTGGGTTTGAGGTTCCGAGGGCTCGGGTGAGTTTCGGGTAGGTCCCGGGAGGTCTTTAGGCTTAAAATATAGCTATTGGAGGTCACAGAACTCAGATCTCTGAACTTACCATCGAGACCCGTGGTCCGCGGTGGAGGAGCTGGGCCACTGGTCCAACTTCGGAGGCCTATATCTTTTGATCTACAAGGACTTTTGAGATGATTCAAAAATGAAAGTTTTAGCCCTTTGTGTCTAGTTTCCATAAAGGTAAATAATGGTAATTTGGACATTTGTAGAGAAAGTTATGGCCAAAATTCTAAAGCATGTCACTGCAGTCATTTTTCTTGGTTTTCTTCAGCTTTTCTTGGCCTTATCTAGCGCGGCCACGGTCTAATTTTCGTGGTCCACGGTAGGGGACCTGAGGGGGGTATAAATGGACGGAAATTTCAGTTATTTTCATTTTTTAGAGCTCTAAAAACATAAGAGGCGATTTTCCAAACACTCTTTCTTCTCCAAAACATTAGTAAGTGACTTCTATCTCATTGTATTTACTCCTTAACTTCTTTTTACAAGATTTCATCTAAAGAATTCCTAAGCCTAAAACATGCAATTTAGAGTAGAAAATTGGGGAATTGGGTAGAGTTAGGGTCTTTAAATTTTTCTTGATTTAGACCTCGTGTTGGGATCGAATTTGAAAACAAATTACATATTCGGGCTCGTGGGTGAATGGGTGACATAGTTTTGGTCTGAGCCTCGTATTTGGACAAAGCAGGCCCGGGGTCGAATTTTACTATTTTAGAAGAATGCATGAAAATGGGTAATTAGGCTATGTAATTGAATTATTGAATCCTTATTGATATACTTGAGTTAATTATGTCTAGATAATACCATTCCGGAGTTGAATTCTAAAGGAAAGGCGGAGTTAGAGGGTTGATTGTTATATATTGGACCCGAGGTAAGTGTTTGGTCTAACCTTAGCTTGAGGGAATAGGAATTGAGTCTTATTTGCTACTTGATAATTGTCGAGTACGATGTATAGGCATGGTGACGAGTATCTATACATTGGGTGTCTAGCATGACCGTGAGAATTTATATTGCGAATATTCTGATTTTGTTGTAACTTCCATGCTTAATTGATGATTTCTATATGTTGTAAAGATCATGTGAAGGGAATTGTGATCTACAAACTTCGAGGAGCATTGGCTCAAGTTGTAACACGAACGGTGAAGATATATGAGATAATTGAATCCTTTGGAGCATTGGCTCAAGTTGTAACACGAACGGTGAAGATATATGAGATAATTGAATCCTTTGGAGCATTGGCTCAAGTGATAGAGTTAATTATGAAATGAAAGTGAAAGAAAGAGAAAGAGTTATTAAAATATACCATTGCCGGGTCATTGTTGCTTTAGTGATTATCTCCCTTGTTGGATGTTGAGATTACTGTTATTGTTCCCTTGCCGGGATTTAATTGTTTAATTGATGTTCCCTTGCCGGGATTTCTATTTCTATTCTGTTTACTCCCTTGCCCTTTGTTTGTGATTGATGTTTGGGTGAGGAAGAGTGTTAAAGCACGAAGGGTGATGCCGTGCACTGTTTTCTATTGTGAGGAAGAGTGTTAAAGCACGAAGGGTGATGCCGTGCACTGTTTGATATTGTGAGGAATAGTGATAAAGCACGAAGGGTGATGCCGTGCATTGTTTGATATTGTCTCCCTTGCTGGGATGTTGAGATTACTGTTATTGTTCCCTTGCCGGGATTTCTATTTCTATTCTGTTTACTCCCTTGCCCTTTGTTTGTGATTGCTGTTTGGGTGAGGAAGAGTGTTAAAGCACGAAGGGTGATGCCGTGCACTGTTTGCTATTATAAGGAAGAGTGTTAGAGCACGAAGGGTGATGTCGTTCATTGTTTGATACTGTCTCCCTTGCTGGGATGTTGAGATTACTGTTATTGTTCCCTTGCCGGGATTTCTATTTCTATTTTGTGTACTCCCTTGCCCTTTTTTGTGATTGTTGTTTGGGTGTGGAAGAGTGTTAAAAGCACGAAGGGTGATGTCGTGCATTGTTTGCTATTGTGAGGAAGAGTGTTAAAGCACTAAGGGTGATGTCGTGTCGTACGATGTACCATTCCGTACCTATATTCATTGATTATACTGTGAAAAAAGAGAGTAAAATCATGAAGGATGATGTTGTGCCATGATTTACATTGATTACATTATACATTGCATAGTGAGGACGAGAGTAAAAGCACGAAGGGTGATGCCGTGCAAGCTTGTGATTTCTGGTCCTTATTGATATTCTGGCCTTGTTGTTCCTTTATTTATTTAAGATTTCTTATATGAAATTGTTATCTTCCCACAGCATGTTCCCCTTCCCTTATTAATTGATTACTTCCTGTATTTATTTTCCGTTGTATATATATATATATTCGAATTGCACAAGTTTACTTGGTAGTCTGGTTCTAGCCTCGTCAATACTTTGCCGAGGTTAGGCTAGGCACTTACCATTACATGGGGTCAGTTGTACTGATGCTACACCTGCACTTCTTTATGTTGTGAAGATTACGCAGCCAGACCCGGAGGACATCATTAGTGGGAGTGTCTTTCAGCTTATCCTAGAGGCTTCAAGGTTTACCCGCTGGCGTTCGTGGGCCTTGGCGTCTCTCCCATCCCTATATCTTCGCTACTGTCTTGTTTTCCTCTAGTTTCAGAGACAGTCATGTATTTCCTTTCAGACTTTGTATTTAGCACTCTTATAGACAGTTCGTGAGTTTGTGACTCTAGGTTTTGGGAAAATTATGCGTCGATGTATTATGTTGTCTTTACTTAGTTTTCAAAACCAAATTTATTTATTTCCGCTGTTAAGTTGTGAACTGTTTTTAGCTTATTCTGTTAAATCGAGTTTTTATGCTAGTTTAACTGTACACGTTGGCTTGTCTAGCGGGTTCAACGTTAGACGCCATCACGGCCCGATGGTGGGACTTCGGGGCGTGACAAGTTGGTATCAGAGCACTAGGTTTCTTAGGTCTCACTACTCACGGAACACTTGGTAGAGTCTGAAGGATCAGTACGGAGACGTCTGTATTTATCCCCTGGAGGCTGCAAAGTTAGGATGACTCCACACTTCTTTTCATCTCTGTCTGCGATATGAATTCTGAGTACTGATTAAGTTTCTATTCTATTCTCTCGCAGATGGCGAGGACGCGTGCTTCCCTTGGTTCCACTCAGCAGCCCGACACTCCTGCTACAGCTCCTACGAGGGGTCGAGGTCAAGGACGAGGTCGTGCTAGAGGCCGAGGCCGGGGCCGGGCTTAGCCTAGAGCAGCAGCCCGAGTGGAGGACCCTCAGGTCGAGTCTGACGAGGAGATCCCAGTTCTGGCAGTCCCAGTTGGACCAGCTCAGGTCCCAGAGGGGTTCATAGCTACCCCAGTGCTTTATGACGCGCTTGTCCTCTAGTCGGACTCATGGAGAGTGTAGCACAGGTGGGTCTTCTTCCTACTGCACCAGCCGTCTCTCAGGATGGGGGAGGTGCCCAGACTCCTGCCACTCCCACGCCAGAGAAGCTAGCTCCACAGTTTTAGACTCCGGCACCTCAGTCAGCCGGAGTAGCTCAGACGGGTATTGTAGCACCGGTAGCAGAGGGAGCAGCTGTGTCAGCAGATGCTTTGTAGAGACTGGGCAGGTTCACTAAGTTATTCACTGCTACTTTTACTGGTTCACCATCAGAGGACCCCCAGGATTATTTGGACAGCTGCCATGAGGTTCTTCGGAACATGGGCACAGTGGAGTCCAACGGAGTTGACTTCGTTACTTTTCGGTTATCTGGCGCGGCCAAGAGTTGGTGGAGAGACTATTGCTTAGCCAGACCAACCGGGTCTGCACCTTTGACTTGGAATTAGTTCTCAGAGGTATTTTTGGGGAAGTTCCTTCCCATTACTCAGAGAGAGGACCTTCGGAGGCAGTTTGAGCGTCTTCAGCAGGGATCCATGTCAGTCACTCAGTACGAGAACAGGTTCATCACACTAGCTCGACATGCTCTTATGATACTTCCCACTGATCGGGAGAGGGTTCAGAGATTTATTGAGGGATAGGACCGGCCTATCTGACTTCAGATGGCTAGAGATTCAGGTACCGATATATCGTTCCAAGATGCGGCCAATGTGGCCAGGAGGATTGAGATGATTATGTCACAGGGTGGTGGTCAGGAGGCTTACAAGAGGCCCCATCATTTCGGTCATTTCAGTGGAGCCTCATCTGGGGGCAGGGATTCTTCAGGCAGAGGTCATCCTCCCAGACCCTTCCAGTCAGCTCTCCAGGTTTCCCATGGTACTTCAGGTAGTCGTGGTTATCAGACGCACTATTCTGATCAGCAGCCTTACAGTGCACCACCAGCTTCCATCAGTGCACCGTCGCATCAGAGTTTCTGAGGTGGTCATTCAGGTCCACAGGGTCAGACTCAGTTCCTCAGCAACCGAGGTCTTATTACACTTGTGGCGATCCGGGTCACCTTGCCAGATTTTGCCCTCGAGCACCAAGTAGTTCGCAGCATCAGGGTTCTCGTGCTATTGTACGGGCACCAGGTGTTCCACAGCCTGCCCAACTAGCTAAAGGTGGGGGTAGAGTTGCTAGAGGTGGAGGTATAGGTCATAGAGGTGGAGCTCAGGCCGCCAAAGGTGGAGGCCAGCTGATCACGCTCAACTATGTCTTCTATAAAGACTAAACGGGCGTTGCAAATATAATCCTGGGGTATTATGCCCAGAGTCGATCCCTCAGGGAATTGACGTATCAAGCAGGCTGTTTAAATTAGTACTCAGCTGTCACCTGATGTTTGTTAAATTACTAATACTAAATATTAAAAGCAAAGATTAATTATACTAAGGTATAAACAATTGTAATAAAATCTAAGGTTATGGTTTCCCCCGCTGGTGAACTTACTTCTCGGATACTTCGTATAACTTGATTAATCGTCTCTATCAATCATGAACGCTCTATCTACCATAAATCTCTCTCAAGTAATTATGATAATTTACTAGACGCACTCTCTCAAGTTACGCTAGCTAGATTGCATTACAGTTCACTTAGATTGCACCCGAAGTATCGTTATCTCTAATCCAACCTCTAAACCCTCGGTTATGACTTTCGTCTATACTCTGGGAGTGGTGTTGTTCAAACAATTACCTAAATATGCACTCTCTCTCAAGTAGATACATAATAAATAGGCACAGCTAATTGAGGGCCCTTCAATCAACTACAACAAGAACGTAGTTGAACAAATAGAGTTTAATCAACCAATCAAAGCTATATTAATATCACAATAAGTTTATTCCCCAACGGGTTCCACACGAAATTAGCTAAACAAATTCATAAGAATAAAATCTAAAACAACTAGCATAATTAAACTACAAAGTAAGGAAGAAAATATGTACAAATTGATGTTTTGCCTTCGATTCACTCTAAACTCGAATCTCTGTGTATCCCTGTGAATCTCCCTCGGTAGTTGTGTTTTAGGAGTCTATTTATAGGTTTAGGGTGAACCCTAACCGTGTAGGAGACTTCTATTTCAATTAGAAAACACTTAAACCCGTCAAAACTCGATTTCTGGCCGAACTGGGGACCTGGCGTTTGGACCAAACGCCTGGCTAACGCCAGGGTTGGGCTGGCGTTTCAGTCCAAAT